>JAHBCN010016427.1:5000-19540 GCA_019359885.1 Listronotus oregonensis
TTCACAACTATTTGTGGGAACAAAAACAATAAGAGATATACTTTAGGTTAGCCCAAATCAATTATTTTTTAAAAGTTTACTTTAGAAGAGAATTATTTTAAATATCCATTATAATCAAAATTATAAAAACTTAAAATCTATAAATTAATTAGGTATACTTTTTAAAATTTACCGTGTATCTCTAACAAATTACGAAAAAGATTAAAAAAAATTAATTTATTAAAAATAAAAATTTCTAAAAAATTATCAAATTGCGTTTAATATTCAATAAACCTGGACATACACAAAGTAAATTTTTAAATCCAAGTATTTCAAAACCGGCTGCTTAAATCATCTTTTAGTGTAGGAAAAGACGTTAAACATGAAGAATTTTTATTTAAAAGAAATACAGAGTGTTTCAAAAAAGTTATTTCATTTTAAAAGTTTTGCAAGGTACCTTAGATAGTGCCCTTAAAATTTTAACAAAAAGAGGGCAATTTAATTTTTGCCCCAAAACCCCTTCAACCAATATTGGACAATGCCCTAATTATTAACAAAATTATTAAGTAAAAACTAAAACCAAATTAAACCTTTGGCACTCTGTATTTTTAAGATTTGTGACCTTTTTCATTCCTTTTAGAAACACCCTGTATATTTTAACAAAGTCTAAAAAATTTATCAAACATCAAACTAATTAGGAATAAAACTATTTATAATGGTAATATTAAATATGAATTTGATAAAAAACAGAGCTTAATAATGCCTATAATTTTTTTACGGTCTTATTTTAACATAATAAAGAATGGGATCTTTTTTAAAACCCAATTTAAGTTAGAACTTTTAACGATTTTTCCAAAACATGGAACAGAGGATAGGATTAAGAAATATTTTGCCGCAATATTTATTGTTTTCACAGATTTTAAATGTTTTAATGACATTTAAGTAAAACATTGTTTTAACTTTATTCTTAAAAAAACAAATTATACTTAATTTTAATAAAAATTAAAATAGTTTGGTAAACTTTTTAGAAAGATATTAGAAATGGTTGCCTATTATTGTCGTTGGATGTTTGACGTCCTAAACGGAGATCTATTTTTGCAAAATAGTTTAACAATTCTTCTTTCACTTTTTATATATGCGTGGTGGTGGCCCACTAAATTTTACCGTTACTTTGGACCATATTTAAATGACCATTGCCAATCGATAAAGTGGAACAGTAATAAATGCACCAAAAAAGGTACTAGATTCCCCAGATTTGAATCTGTGTGACTTGTTCTTGTAAGACATTCAAAAAAGTTTATTAGACATTTTAATAACCCCGAGACATTACATAAGAGTTCTGTTTTATTTAATAAAAAGTGTAATAAGTGTATTTTGCAGAATAACAGTATATGGTATTTTAAACCTTTTATACTATTTTTTACTATTTTTATACTATTTTTTTCATTGAATTTATTTCCCGAATATTTTCTTAGGTTTTAAATTATTAAGAAGGATGATTGCAAAAATTGACTTTTTTGGGTAAAAACTATCCTCATTCTTATTTTACTTTGTAGAGATTTTTACCTAATGGCATCTTAGACCGGTTTATCTTTATCAGATCTCATGAGTCAAGCTAGTTGAATAATCCCTAAAATATCCTAATTGTACTAACTCAGTATAAGTGATCGGCAGTATCTATTTTTTCGTTAACGATTTTAAAAATATTACTTATTTTTCTAAAAAAATAGTAATAAGCGAAAAAATATTAATATTTTTTGGAAAAAAATAGTAATTAGCGAAAATATGTTACAACTTTTTTTTTTTTAAATTACTAATTAGCCGAAAAAATTATTATTTTTTTTTAATGACAAAAATTATTAGTTTGTTGGTTTCCAAAAATAAAATCCATTTTAATCTGAAAATCCATTATGCTCCAAGAAATAGATAATTAGAATATGTTGACAGCAGCAGAATTTTCGGAAATTTTTTTGTTTTAATAATTTTATTATAATATATATATATATATATATATATATATATATATATATATATATATATTATATATATATATATATATATATTATATATATATATATATATAATTAAATTTTTAAAAAGGGGGAGGCTGCATGGGGATCTCAGAAAGCAAGAGATACGAAGTCGGTTGAATTATGGCAAAGTTGTGTATTTGCGTAACTAACCATGTTTAGAAAGCCGTTCGAGTACTTCCTGAGATATCTGGGAAAAATCATTTGCGATTTTGTTTTTTTTTTTTGGCGTTATTTAAATATGAAAAAAAAGTTTTTCATGGGCTCTACAAAACAACGTTGGGATTTGACGTTTTTGTTACCACTTTATTTTTTAAATAGGACCTGGGTTTTTTTTAATTTTTTAAAACCCTATTATCCCAATTACAAAAATGTATAACACTTAATATTTATTAACAAATATGGAAGCCCTATAAAGAAAAAGATGTGCGTTCCTTGTCTAACTTATTGTCTCTTATGGAAAATATGTTTTTTAACAGAAAAATATTAAGTGCTATACATCATTGTAATTGGGATTATAACTGCTTCAAAAAATGCAATAAACAATTGATTGTGTATTTAAAAAAAAAAGTTGATGATGGTTTAACGAAAACGAAACGTCGTACGAAAATCTTTAAAACTGTTTTGTAGAGCTAAAAAAGGCCATGAGAAAGTGTCTTTTTTTTCCATCTCTTAAATAACGTAGGAAAAAATTAAAGAAATCGCCAAATTTTAGTTTTTTTCCGGATATTCCGAAAGTACTTGGAATTTTCAACTTAAAAGGATGTTCGAGAAACCCAAATGTGCAACTTTGCCATAATTTAACCGATTCGTATTTTTAAGGTTTCCGAGATCCCCATGCATGCACCTGAATCTGTGGTAATTTTAAATTTTATATATATATATATATATATATATATATATATATATATATATATATATATATATATATATATATATATATATATATATATATATATATATATATATATATATATATATATGTATATTTATATATATATATATAATATATATATATATATATATATATATATATATATATATATATATATATATATATATATATATATATATATAAATATATATATATATATATATATATATATATATATATATATATATATATATATATATATATTCAATTAGTCATTAGCGGAAAAGTATTACTTTTTTTTTTTTTTTTTTAAAGTAAGTAATAGCGAGAAAATACTACTAATTTTTTCAAAACATAATTGATATTTTTTTCGGTAATTACTAATTTAAAAAAAAAAGTCATAAATATAAATAATTTTTTGGGTCTTTACTCAGTATGTATTTCATAAATGTTAACAGATGTCTACACCATCTGCAACTAGTTTATCTGATGAGATTTGATGTAGATCGAAACTGGTCAAAAGATATTGTTAGGTGAAATTCCTACAAAGAAATTAAGAAATTAACTACATTATTTTTAAAAGTCCTTATGAAGTAAAGGGCATATATTTCCGTGGTTTGTGGCCAGTTTTTCAGCTCGGCAAAATATATATACCCCATCGGTCATTGAGCTGGCAAGTCGGCATGCTCTGGTAAGTTGAGGAGTACGCTTCGCCCCTTGGCTGCAGATGGCGTAGGATGTCTGTTAGCCGTTCATGTAAATTTGACGCTCTGTATCATTAAACAGCTAATTACATATTATATAAAGATCAAACGCTAAATAACACATATAACATGAACTTCTTATGCAACTGATATAAAACCGGTGATTAGATTGGTAGCTTTAACAGCGTTCGATTCCCTAGAGATCGAACGTTGTTAGAGCCATCACCCTGATACGTCACGGTTTTATACGGGTTTGCCATGAACACCGTGATGCATCGGTGTCTTTTCTTTTTTAAATGTTTTTCTGAGACCTTGCAATATAATCTTGACCTTTACAATACCGAAAAACCCATATTTGGCAGTAATTTTTTAGGAAACATTTATTCAAAATATATGTTACATTTTATGCATCTTTTTTATAGGCTGAAAGCTTTTTAACACAAAATTTAAAATTGTTAAATATATATAAATTTCAGAACTTTTACTTATTTATCAATATTTTCATTTTAATGCATGATTATTTCAGTTTGTTTGTTAAGCCCGATCCTGCCACTTTCCATTAGGGTCAGGAAAAAGCTTGAGCGTCCTAAACCCACAAGTTCATGTCGGGGTTGTTGATCTACTTGGAAATTTGCATCTGATTGACGGTATTTACTTTAAGTATATTTTAGCTATAAAACTGAAAAGATAAAAACGAAAAAGAACTCAAATCTCATTAAGACAATAAGGATTTTTAATGGGTAAACATATTCATGTCATTGAGACTTAAAATTAGCGAGATTCGGTCCCTTTGGTGTTCTTTATGCCATTTTTTATTAGTATTGCTTCTATATGCTATGGTAAAACACAAAAACAGGTAAAGGGTTTAGAACTTTGTAAAATCATACTTCGAACGAAAAGAGAAAAATTTTAAAAATACCAGCAAAACACTTTATTTAGCTGTTTGGTATTAAATAATTTACATTGCAAATCAGACAATGTTATAAAATTTATTGCTAATTTTAATACTGGTAAAAAAAAAAGTAATTTTTTCAAAATCTAAGCGCAACCTTAAAACATAAACTGTTGCATTAACGATGACCAAAATCGCAACAGGATAGGAATGTCACGAAAACAATTGAACCAAATTAAAAAAGCGTAAAATATCTATTTCATGTCAAGAAAACAGTTGTCAAGAAATTGTTTATATTTAGTTATTTTAAAATATTTTTCCAAAAGTGTTTTTTCAAAAGAAAATGAAAATTATATCAGAGAATTGAAAACTGGTACGTGTGTGTAAACTTTAAAAATATAAAACTTCCCACATTTTTTTTGAAATTTTAATAAATAATGCTTATTTTGCGATTTAAAAAAATGTCAAATTTGGCAGTTAAAAAAGTAATGTAATTATTCTTATATACATTATTTGGCAGCATGATTTTTAAAGAAAACTCTTGGCAAAAGAAAATTTACTTTAATAAATTAAGGAAAAAATTTCCTATTTGATGCGGACTTTATGGGTGACACTGTATACGGTGTCTACCTGCTGCAGCCTCACATAAATATTCTGGAAATAACCCTTCCACCCACATTCGTAAAAAATTTTATGGGCAATAAAAATGTAGTTTTATGTCATTCCAAGCACCATTTAATAGCTACTAACTACATACTGTGTCTAAAATAACGCCAAAAGGTTATTGTCAATTCGATTTGATAAATATTTATACATAACAAGAACATAATAATTATAGTGCGGTACACGTGTTTCAGTATTTTTTTATTTAATGACTTAATTTAACTGTTTCGTATTTTTGCGCTATCTAATTTAGTATGAAGTAATAGCTGCTGTTAGCTATAACAGTACATTTAAAATGAGCAATATTAAAAAGCTTCTATTATTATACTGATAAATGTTAATTTATATTCATAACTTAAAGAGATATCTTTAAAAAATGAGAGTGAAACACTTGCCTAATTACAGATACGTGGCATATAGTTTTAATAATATTAGCCTAAAAGCAATAGTGTGTAAAAGCTTATGCTTACGATTTTAATGGGTGATAGTGGAGCTCACATTGTCAAAATCAAAACAGCTGACATATTACTATGTGTCAAAACTCGATTTTTTTTGTTTTTAAACCATATCGTCCTTTGAACGCAATGAGCTTCCTGAAAAGTTAAACAACTGGAAACTTTCGTCCTAACTGAACCTTATCAAAATTTAAAAACACGGCAACAGTCACCAGAAGCCCGTGCAATAGTGCATTGCGTGTACTGGTAACGATAATTTTGTCCGTTGTAGGTCAGGAAGCTTTAAAATTCTGTGAAAATATGCCGATATGTTAAGATAATTTACGGCAAGCCAAACCAAAATGCTAATCTAGCAGTTCACCACTGTGAAAGATTTCCAAATGATGGCTGCCGCATCCAATTAGGGAGCCAACCATAGTGCAGGCGCGTCAAAAGAGCTTTAAATGAGATGTGTGCAACCGAGAAATCTAAATAAAAGACCTGGAAGACAGAACTGTGGATCAAGAGGAAAGAATTTTGGAAATTGCAAAAGAAAATCCTAGTTTTAGTAGTTTAGGCCGCGAAGTAAATCACATATCACAGCTTTCAGGACCTTACGGGAAAATCTACTTTATCCTTATCACCAACGTGTGCAGGCTTTACAATGGATTTTTAATAATTAAATTAACTTAAGCAGAGAAAGAGAGTGATAGCATGAAACTGTCTCAAGCCAAAACTCAAACAAGATGTCTCAAGCAAATAAAAGTGCTGTTTTAAGACATAATAAATTGTGTTCTTAAAGAGATATTTGGTTTAATTTTGTAGAAGCACTTATTTTTAAATACAAATAAGAAACCCAAATAAAGAGAAGAAAAATAAAGGCCTGTGTACAAGAGCTGCGGAGCTGCATGTCCAAAAAGAAAAATTAGAAATAACAACAACCATTAATTATTTTTACTTAAACTTTGAATTTTAATAAAAGGATATTTTCGTGGTCAAAATTTAATAGCATACCACCATATTGCTATTTTTAAAAATTAAGTAAAGAACATAAAAAACTAAAAACCTGTACCAAAGTTATAGCTTTTCCCTGCTTTTATCTTGAAACCTATTTTTCTCTTTAGAGTAAAAGAACACTTGTAACTTAATCGTGGAGATACTGTCATCATGGCTTTGTAAGGAATCAAAATAAACGAAACTTTTTCAAAACCCTAAAATTGACCAATTTTCTTTAAAAAATAATTACCTAAACGCTTTAAATATGCCTATTTTTGCCTATTGCCTTAGAAAAAGGACCCAAGCATCGCCTAAGATTCTCTTTTAGAAAAATATTTTCATAATAATGACTAGAAGGTTTACTTCTGGCCCTTTAAATTTCTTGGTCAGACCAAAAGCTGAGTGGCGAAACAAGGGGGTGCCGAGTTCCAATATTAGCTTTTTTCTTCCAATTTATTTCATTGAAAGCAAACAGAAAGAAATGCCAACGCATTTTTGCTTGATTGAAATGAATTGGTTTACTGTCATTCAAATATGCCACATATAAAATGTGCTGATAATTGCTGTTAAAAAACGCAATAAAACCATCGATTAACACAAAAATATTTCAATAATTAGAATCTTGACTTAACCTTTATTTGTTAATTGTTGTCAACGTCTCGGTTATTGGCCAACTGCTTCGCGATAACTAAACTAGTTACCACTTGAAAACGGTTGGAGATACATCACTAACCGAAATGCCAGTAACAATTTCAACAAATAAAGATAATGAATCCAAGATTCTGAAAAGCACAAACCATTACTGTCTTAACACCTTCACAAACGCGTTACTAAATAAATATATCAGAAAAGCAGGTTAAAGCTTAAACTGTCTGTTATCGTTTGAAAGAAACAATTTTGTAAGTAAAACATGATTTACCGACTTTTGACCCAATATAACAAATTTGTTATTGTTAAACCATACTCGTTTACTTACTGGACTTTGAAGCAACAAAATTACGTTTTTCTAATGTTATTAAGAAACGAAAAATGAACAGGGTGAGGTATTCTACCTTTTTTAAAAATCAAATGAATGACATTTATTCACAAGACTGACAATCGAAAGTGATCCGGATTATCCGCCTGGTATTATATTTACCTCGCTTTATCCGAGATGTAATATTGAACTTAGCTCCAGTCGCCTCCTGTCAACTGCGGCGCGTAAATACGTGTGGTTAGCCTCTGAGGATACTCTTTCCGCGGGAAAGTTTTACATTTGATTTTTTAATGCTTGTAATCATTATAGAATTTCGCATAAAAATATTGGTCAAATGTTTTAATTAGGTATAAAGGGTTATTTTTTGGTTAATAAAAATGCAAAGAATTATCAAATAATAATTGGGAATAAAGTCAAGTGCCAACGAACGTCGTTTGCACGACATCAGTTTAATAGAAAACTGTTTTAAATAACGATAATTTTTCTTTATACCCATCGTCATTTAAAATAATATTACAATTTTAAACAATCAGCGAATAAATAAATTTAAGGACGGCTAAATGGAGATTGTGACTACGTAAGATACAATAAATGACAAAAAGACAAAAATGTTATGACAAAATGAAATTACGATTAAAGTGAAATAACAGTCAATAAAAGGTGAAAAATAGTGCAAAATGTATTGCATGATGTAAAAAACATATCAAATAAAAATATATAACGTGTAAAACAAATATTTGTGAAAAATATTAATGTAAATAAAAAAACAGATTTTAACAAACATTTTCTAAATGTAAAAAATAAATAAACTTATTTTAATTTACTGAAAAATATAAGAAAGACATCTTTCTTTCACTTTATTGGGCAATTAGATTTCTTGGCCTTTGCTGGCATCCGCGTTTACGTTTTTGTCCCACTGGTATTAGTTGGCTGCATTCGGTACATCAACCACTTTAATCGGATCTTTATACTCCAAAACATGCTTACACTTCAAGTGTTTCAAAATATAAGGACATGTGCATTTTAATTGACTAAATCTACATAGTTAATAGTAATAACCTAAATGCTGTAATTGTATTTTTAAAATCAAACGTTTCTCATTTACCATCCATTTCTTTAAATTCAGAAATCAGCTTAGTGGTGATTAAATTAGCATTTGATTTTGAACAGGTGGCAGCAAGCGATAAACTCCATCCTTACTTTCTTGTAAAACTTTCTTATTTGTCGCCGCTATGCTGGATGTTTGTGCTATTAAATCTTTTATTTTTATAATATTGTCGTGCTATATACTTTTCTTATCGTTTATTTGTTTTCGAATTTTCTGTTGACATTGTATTGTGTGGATCGATATTTTCGATTGTTCATTTTCAATATTTGTCGTGCACAATATTTCATTTATGTGTAAAATAATATCCTGCCGCTTAATAATTTTATTTATTGGGTAGTAATTTTTTACGTCGCGTAAAACATTTTTGCTAGTTCTTTTATTTTATTGGCGTTCGCAAATAACATTTAAAACGTTAATTTTCCCTTTTGTCGGGCTTATAAATCTAACCCTAATAATTTTTATTTTCAAACATAGTTTTTTACATTAATTTAGAAAAAAGTGGGAAAAAGAGCTGCGAAAATTGCATGCACGCGCGATCTTTTTACTGGAGAGTTAGGTAAAATACTTAACAAAAATGTATTAGTTTAAGATATTTATCATCATCATACAATTACTAAAAGCGACACATGTTGTTTAAAATACTGTATTGTTGCCATAAGGTGGTGTAGAAATTAAGCACTATAAATTTAACATAAATATTATAAATACTTGCCCCTACAAATTTATTTAGAAACAAACGTATATAACTTTCTACGCAGTATTGTCCAAAATTCTGCAACCTTTTACTTGAAAAACATTTTCCATATGGATCAAGTTTCTCCCAAAGAGAAATGGAAAAGAGACAATGGCGTGCTTTGAGTAAATGTCGTAAACAAAAATATATCAAAGTACTGGATTTTTTCGGTTTGACCATGTATTATGGCTTACTCTACCATTAATTTAATGTAAAAAGACAATAAGCATAAAACAGCTACATATAAAGAAAAAATTGATATGTATGTGCCGATTTACAATAATCGTTGATTTTTGACTGCAGCATAAAATTTAAATTACAACCCTATGGAAATCCAACCATAAATAGGTTGCTTGACAAATATCTATTGTGTAGGCACTGCAACTTTTGAAAGGGTATACAGCTTCTTATTACCTACTCATATTATAGTTTAGGGGTTAGCTAATTTGATGCTCAATAACACACGAAAATACATTGAAACACTAAATGACGGATGAACTAAGACGAAAACACTCTGCTTTATATTCAACACCTGCAATTTGCCTATAACATACATAATATAGCAAAAATTAAGTACAATTATAAATAAAAAAATTTAAGTCCGACTCTATAGTACCTTAAAGTATATTGAGTTTTACGACTAACAGTAGCAGGTAAAACGAGAAATCAACGAATTATTGTGAAACGTACCATACCTTACATGCACAAATGTATTCTTCTCCTCCAAAACAGGAATCCAGTGTCAAATCATTGAAACTTCCTAACTTCAAGCAGTCTAAAAATACCAAAATCTCACAAAGAACGCCAACACAAATAGAAAAATTGGTGCTTTATTTTTTGAGAGTATATCAAAAAAAACCGCAAAGCCCCTCCCTTTGATGTATCATGTAAACGTTTTTTCTAAACTCAAAAAATTATGACCAAAGTCAACCAATTAACGCCAAATTTGGTATATATGTGTGTTTTGAAGGTCGCTAATCACGAATCAGAATTGCAAAATTAAGATAGGAGATGCAATATAGAGGGCCTAATATCCTTAACCTTTCCGATTTACGACAGACTGGGCAGTAGGGGTATTAAGAGTCTTCTGATCACGAATCTTGAGGTCAGATTTTAAAAATTAAAAATAGCGGAGGAGATTTTTCAAAATTATTTAGATATATAAGATCCGCTTTTTGAATTTTTAAAATCTGACTCCAAATTTGTGATCAGCAACCCTTGAAATCCCTATGTACTAAATCTGGTTTAAATTGGAAAAGTTTTGGATATTCGGTCCACCATCTTGAATCTTGATCAGCAACCGCCAAACCCCCGTACACCAAAGACGTCAATCGGTTGATTTTTGAAAATGATGATTTTTCTCAGTTTAGACAAAAAGTCACGTGACACACCAATTCTGAGGGTGAATTTTTATGTTTCCTAGATGTACATTTGGTATAAATAAACAAAATCTCTTTTGCTGGAGTTTTTTTGTAAATTTTTAGTATTTTAGTTAATTTTTTTGAGGTTAGGATGTTTCTGTGTTGTAATTAAAATATTTCGGGATATTTGTCAGTAATATACAGACTAATTTATTTTTTTTTTGTGCGATTGTGTTACTTTTATTTAAAATAGGTATAACATAAATGTATACTAGGATCTGATTGCTTTTCGTTGGTCCATAAAACAACGTAGAAAATCTAATATCATACTTAGGTTTCGGCTTCTAAAATGACATCTTCAAAGCATATATTTTAACATGGAAAAAATCATAATGGTGGGAACGAACTTATAAAGGCTAAAGTAGTGACATACCTATATTCTGCATCGCTTTATTTACCAAAATGAAACAAGAATCAAGTTAGGTTCTGTTCTATGGTCTCAACATTTAAATAAATTCTCATGCTTAAAAAGTCTCTTAAGAATTTTAAACCCATTTATTACTAGTTTATGTCAAATCTATATCAATTAATTTTACTATATTTTGTTCCAAGAAAAAAGGTCCGTCTCTTAAATTGCCAAAACAATATTTCATAATTTAAGTTTCTACACTAATTTATCATTATTCTGTCATAAACAACTTTAAAAAGTGGTCCTGTAATTTGTTATTGACGAAAACAGATCAAAGCATGGATTAAGAATAGTTATACCCTATAATTTGTTTGGGATTTTTGCACTGAACTTAATGTTTTAGTCCTGCAAGCCGTGTCTACAAGACTTAGTTATTATTTATGAAATAATTTTGTTATTAGCTTTGTTGTACATTAAGTTTAAATAGTTTATTAATAAAAGTATCAATCAGTCAAACTCTAAATGTAATGGATCACCGATAATTTCATATTGACACAAAAGTTAGGTGTACTTTTACTATATGTGTTTTCCATAGTAATTTTGCCTCCTGATCACGAATTTGGGGTTAGAATTTTTAATGGTCACTTAGATTAACGGTTGAGTTTCATAAAATTAGATGCCTTTGTTGAATACAATCCCGAGGAGGTTAATTCTGGTTCTTCTACTTACTTCTTCTGTGGGAACTGTCTTGATTCCCCTGCCGGAGGGAGCGCACCAATCCACCCATTAGTCTTGGTTCCTTCTCTACAAGTCTGTATAACCCCGAGACTGGTTGGTTGATATATTCCTGTGGGCTCTTCGGTTGCCTAAATAATGCCTGTCTGTTGTGATTCAATGCTTTAAATTCGCACAGGATATGGTAGGCTGTTTTTTTTCCTCGTCGCACATTTTGCAACTTAGGTCCCCATTGTATGAGCCTATCTTGTGTAGGTGTCCTCTGCTATCATGCTCTGTTAGTGTCATGAAGTCTTTCCTTCTTTTCCGAGTACCTAGTTCTTTCTTCGTTCTTTTGGATAGGCCCCCTTATAAAGCTTTCTTTTTTTTTCTGTGTCTAGTCCACTGGGGTTTCCCATTCCTCGTGTTTGTTTCGGATAAATTCCTGTTTTCCTCGTTCATGGTTTTGATGACTCCAAGGGCAGGTTCTGGTCCAAAGTATGGCGTGGATGATCCCTATCTCGCAAGCTCATCCGCTTTTTCGTTGCCTTCTATTCCCAAATGTCCTGGTACCCACAAGAGAGTTACTCTGTTGCGTTCTCCCAGACTTCAAGTTTCAGATCTCATGTCAGCTTGGACATTACCCTGGGGTTTATTAACAGTTAAGGAATGTTACAACAAATGCTATAAGGGCTGAAAAGGGCATATTTAAATCAAAAATTTCAAAACTGTACCCCAAAGAGAAATGGGCTGAATTAAAAAAATTAAACATACTTAAAAAATAAAAATAAGAAAATTCCGGTCGGCCTAAAAATGTCAATGAATTAAATTTTTTTTTCCTAAATAGCACAAAATAATAATAAACCTACAAAATTTGTTAGATTTTTATGAGAATTTATTGTTCAATGAAACCATTTTCCCAAATTAATGAAGAACTAATCTATAAGATTATTCCTCTTAATATTAAGTCCAAGGCTTTTTGGGGCTGATAACTTAAACATTACCCTAATCTTTATGCTGTCCTTTTCTTAATTCCATATAACCTATATATTATTAATATTTGTCTTATAAACTCTTACTTTCCTAAAAACTGAAACTTGCCAATGTTTTACCTTGGCTAAAGTGAATAACCCTACAGAATTAATCAGCTGCGTTCATCAATTTTGCCAACCTTTTCCAAAATATTGGAGAAATAAGGTAGAGTTACAGATCTCCTGTTATGTTTATGGATTTCACGTTATTCCGCCTAAACAATCAGGTTTTAGAGTGGGGTATGGTTGCTCCACACTTTCTGATATTATGACATGTAGTTACTGCATTAGATGTGGGCGAGGTAACTGTTTTGGGTGCCAGTTGATTACACCAAGCATTTGGATATATGACGACCACAACGTTATAGTCATTTTAAAGTACATTATTCTTTGATAGTCTATAACTCCATTTATTCTTTCTGTTTTATCTGAATAGAGGAACAGCGGCTTGTCTTGATATAACGTTCTGAATTATTACGTCAAATCAAAATTCTCAAAGGTATACATTTGGGTCCAATTTTTATTTAATATTTATATCTAACTTAGTAAAATCTCTTAAACACTGTAAATATCATCTTTATGCAGATGATACCAAATATATGCTTCATTTAAGCCAAGTCTTGGCCGGAAATTATGACCAATCAAATAAACATTGACTTATAGATGCAAACTTCTGCGGCGCTCAGAGGATCATTTGTTAAAATAAATCCAACTAAATCAACCGCCATACTTAGTAACGATAGCTGCAGAAACCAATTGCAGGAAACTATTAAACTTAAACTAGGTGACAATATAATCCGTTAAAACCTCTGTAAAAAACTTAGGCCTAACTATAGATAACAAATTAAAATTTAATGAACATACTACTTTGTGTTTAAGAAGAGCATATTTAATGTTAAAAATAATTTACTCGCATAGATTTTATCTTTCAGTAAAAACTAAAGCCATGCTTTGCGAAGCGCTGGTATTATCCCATTTTAATTTTGCTGATCATTTGTACGGTCCTTTTTTGGATAGTCTGGATATAAAAAGATTTCAGAGAGCTCAAAATTCTTGCCTCAGACTGATATTTGGAATCAGACGTAGGCAAAGAATTTCACACAAATTACCCGAATTGGGGTGGCTTAATACGGAGCGGCGGCGTACCTTGCATTCCTTAGTATTTTTTACAAAATTTTAAAATTTAAATGCCTCTGTTTGTGTCAAAAATAAATATAGGACTGATATTCATAATTTGAATATTCGTAGGTTAAATTTACTTACACACATCATCACATAATAGAGAAATATTTAAAAATCATTCTCCTACCAAATTGCTTTGCTAATAAATAAATTTAAGTGTTATGGAATTTTCCTCGTCAGTAGCCTCGTTTAAGAAAAAAAATGCGATCCACTTGAGCACAAATTAGAATACATTACACCCGTATTAACCTCCCATCCTCCTTTTCCCTTTTAATTGTTCTTCTTTTCTTTGTCTATCCTTTTACTTCTCTTTATCTCTGTCCTTCTATCTCTTTCTATTTACCACTCTTTTTAAGTTTTCTTACCATTTAATAAATAGTTGTATATTTATATGCTTTTTTGCTCTAGCAGCTGCTTCTATATGGGCAATGTAGCCCTTTATTCCAAACAATTT
>JAHBCN010016428.1:0-19607 GCA_019359885.1 Listronotus oregonensis
TTAAGAGGTTGTTAGCTGTTCTTGTTGGCGTGTTTTGAGATTTTAGCCGTAATTGACCCTGGTTTAACTGATTGATGTCAGTATTTATGCAGCAGTGATGGATTTATTTGACATTTCTGATACTGAGCTTTTAGGGCAGCTAGCCGTCGTGTATTAGGTGGTGCTATGTTGCTTAAAACTGGAAGCCATTGAACTGACGTGCTCTTTATGGTTCCCGTAATATGTCTCATCGTTTGATTTAGTTGTATATCTAAAACATTAGTATGGTGACTGTTTAGCCAGACTGGAGCGCAATATTCGGCTGTTGAATAGACCAATGCCAGAGCACTTGTCCTGATTGTTTCTGCAGAGGCTCCCCAAGAGGTGTTTGCAAGCTTGTGGATGATGTTGTTGCGGGTTTTTACTTTAGCTGCAGTTTTCTGTAAGTGTTGCTTGAGTGTCAGGGTGCAATCTAGTGTAAAACTAATTTAGATGGAAAGCCGTTACGTCAGTCTTTGTGGGATTTGGTTGAAGGCCCCATTTTTTGAGGTAGGTTTTGATTATATTAGGGTTGTCTTCGAGGGTAACTCCGGCGTTCTCAATGTTTCTTTCTTGTATGCTCAAAGCCATGTCATTCGCATAAGTTAATTTACGTGAAGTTGTGATGGGAACATCTGAGGTGTAAATATTGAACAAATGCGGTGATAGTAACTAGGCAAAGAGATCTTTTACCTCCCCCGGCAACAAGGTGTCATTGCCGAGGATTGCGAATCTTGGTCGTGCCATTGCTGAACACGAACACAGTATGTGTTCTGCCGATTCATCTCCCTCCATGCACATGCGGCATTCGGCGTCTTCCGCTAGGCCGATCTTGTGCATGTGGTATTTTAATCTGCAGTGTCCCGTGTACAGTCCCACTAGAGTTTTAAGGTGTACCCTTGATTGCTCCAGTAGTTTGACAGTACATTGTTGGTTCGGTGGGCTTATGAAGGCCATCGAGTGTCTGAGACCAGGAAGTCCAAGCCAGTACCGAAGATTTTCTCTTTGTGTCCAAGCTGATATAAACTGCTTGGCCGTTCCATAAGATATACCGATGAGCGGTTCCGGCCCTGTGAATTTTGTCTCCGCCCCCCTTTTGGCAAGGAGGTCTGCGGATTCATTACCCTCCAGGCCGGTGTGTCCAGGTATCCACAGTAGTGTAACCTTATTGTTTTGACCCAGTTTGGTCAGCGAATTCCTTGCAATTCCAGACGGTCTTCGAATTGCACCTGCGGGATTCTAGAGCCTTAAGAGCTGCTTGACTATCGGAGAATATTTTAATTGTCTTACGTGTGCAGTGCTGATCAACCAGCGATCTAGCACTTATCTTAATAGCAAATACCTTGATAGTAACTAGACCTTGGGGTAAACCATCCTGTAGACTTCTAAATTTACTAGTTTTCCCGTTGAGACTAATTTGGAATAATCTGTTACTCTGCATTTGATTTATTAAGTTATTAAATGTCTGGCATGGTACCATCTGATATAATTTAAGTAGAAGAGGCCTTCTTTTTATACCGTGTCGTAGGCGCAAGTCAGATCAATAAAAGCTACTGCTGTTTTGAGTTTCTTTTGAAATCCATTTTCAATAAATTTTGTTAAAAAAAGGACTTAATTGCTGCAGTTCCTTCCTGGCATGAATACTGCTTACTCACAAGAATCTTTTTGTTGACAGATTGCAAAAGCCTCGCATAGATTATCCTCTCAAAAATCTTATAACAGACACTAAGGGCATTAAATGTAAAATGAATGTATTTTACTACCCAACGAACCAAAAAAGAAAAATTAAATAAAGTAATAATTTGACGTAGTTAAAATAATAAGGGACAACAAAATGTTACTTTAATTAGAATATAATCAATATAGGCTCATTTACAAAAATATATTGGGTTTCTCGAACTAACTGATTACATTTAATTTAATTTACCCAACTTAACCTAAAAGGGATGCCGGTTTCGAAGAGGTTAATAAAATTAGCGTTTCATGTAGTTTCTGATTTTAGTGGCAATTAAAACCACCGTACGGTATTCCAAATGTCGAACTTATTTATTGTTTAATTGTGTTAACGAGAAAACTTCTTGTTTTATTTTTATTGAAGCACACAATTTTTGGGAGCGGCTTAATTAAAAAGTTAAATTTTAGCCAAAACAGTGTTTCAAAATTAAATTAGTGCATGATATTTTATTTTTAAATTTATAGTTTACAGTTAGTGGTTAGAGTTAACATAGTTAACCACTTTTTCTATTCTAGAACTCGATAATAACGTTATATTTCTAAAGCGGGGTTTTTTAAATTTAAAAGTGTTTACTATTATTTTGACGGCAACTACTTTAGTGTCTTCTTTTTGTCATTTTAATAAATACACATAAATAAAAAAAATCTGGATGTTTTATATTGAAAATGATATAGATAACTCAAAAAAATATTTTTGATTATGGCTTTTTGATAAATTACTTTAACTTTTTTGTAGTCAATCACTATCCACCAAAAATCGTCATTCCACTCGTCTGTTGTCTGACCAAAAATTATTACATACAACATATTTTAAAAAATTATATAATATAATAATTTCTTTTGATTTTCTTGGCTTTAGGTTCTGTATATTAAAACAACAAGGTTTAAATGATGTTTCGACCCTACTTTGGGTCATTTTCAAAATTATTATTTCATTTATTTTTCCTAAAATAATATAAAATTTAAATGGGTATTTTGATATAACACAAACGTTAATTATTAAATTTTAAATTATTTTTAGGAAAAATAAATTGAAAATGACTCAAAGTAGGGCCAAAACGTCATTTTAACCTTGTTGTTTTAATATACAGTACCTAAACCCAAAAAATATATATATATATAATATATATAATATATATATATATATATATATATATATATATATATATATATATATATATATATATATATATATATATATATATATATATATATATATATATATATATATATATATATATATTAACATTTTATTTTCCATATGAACATTTCATTTTGGAATAACTATTTGTTTTAAACAGCAAAGCTTTGTAGCTTGGCTGTTCAAAATTCAGAGTCCTTTTTATTTTAATTTTTTTTTAGTAATGTTTTATCTGTAAGAAGATTTGACAGTTTAAAAGTGCATATTTTATGTTTGCAACGATCAATGTTTTTTTTTCGGGTGAAATTATAAAAAAAATGGTCAATCCAATTGAAATTTGCCATCACCTAACATTTCGGAGATAACCTTAGCTTTAAAATGGTTTATTGAAAATCATGTTATTATTAGCTCTAAAAAAAATACGGCCAAGGGTTTTTTTCCAGCAATTACAATTTTTTTTTTCGTTTTTATTTAATTTTGGGGGTAGTTTTCCCGGGGATGGGAGGAGGGTAATTTTTTTTTACTGAAAATATTGTAAGTTTGTCGGTTCTAAATCGCAAAGTTGCAACAAAAAAATTTAAAAACGTTTTTTATTTTTTTTTTTTTAATTTAGGGGTACTTTTCACCCCCTGAGGGAGGGGAGGGGGAATGAATATTATAACAGTCAAAATACGATAAAATATTTTCAAAAAATTGATTGAAAAACAAAAAGAATAATTTGAGGTCATGTTTTTTGTATTCTTTTTTATTATGGGGGTAGTTTTAACCCCCTATTATAAGTCCTTATATCTTAATTTTAGTGCATATTAAAAAAAATTCTTAATAATTTTGAAAAATATGCATTTATTTGATAATTTGAGCTTTACTTCCAAAATATTTTAAAAAACTCCTAAAAAGGATAGTTTTTACTGTTTTAGAAATTTCGCATTAAAATAATATTCAGTGACCTAAAAATCCCCTCGGTACCTATTTTCATAAAAATTCATTTAATATTGTTCATTTCTTCATTTTTTTTTTTAATTTTTGGTCAAAAAAATTGTTTGGCCAATTTTTACAGCGTTTTGGACCAAATCCCAGTAACCAAACTTGTTTAATTCCATATTTGACACTCAACAAATTAAAAAAAAAAAAATAAGTTGATCTGATTTGCCCGAAATTACTGCTTCATTTTACAAAAAAATTTACCTCCTTTCCTGTACTAATTTCTCTAATTCTAGGTTTAAACTATTGTAACTACCATTAAATATGTCTGCACTATTTAGAATGTTACTATATTTTACATATATTGTATAAAGGTGATTCTAACTGTTAATTGTTGTGGGCTACATCAGGCATGTAAAAAGTTGCTGAGTTTCTGGTATTATAAAGAGGGGTATTAAAAGTAAGATTTTTCAAAAATGTTGTATCATTAAAAACCAATTACTATTCCATGTAAATAGACCAGCAAGATATCTGTCTACGTTTCTGTCTGATTATAAAGTATACCTTAATAAAGGAAAGATAAAGGTATAGTAGAATCATATAGAATCAAAATACCCACTTCTCCAAAGTAAATGTATCGAGCTATTTAATTTTGTATTATTTTAAGAGAGTATTTATGATATTTATAATAGGAGCACCGAATTATAATTTTATATTCCGATATGTTTCTTGCATAGAATATATGAATAATTATTCTACACTAAGAATTTCTAAAATCTTTTGTATTTCGTATAATGAAACCATACATCTTGCATGCTCTGTTTGCTACATCAGCAACATGTAAATTAAACTGTAATTTTAAATCGAAAATTATAACCAGATCCTTTGTTTGAGACTCTAGTAAGTTGGGAGTTTTGAATAGTTAATGAGAAAATTATTGTTTATTTTCTGCTATATGTAAGAACAACACATTTGTTTACAATAAAGTAAAGGTTAATATCTAATGACTGAAAATATTGTCTATATAAGCAACTTATTGCAATCCCCATTTTTTTACTCATAATATATTTTTAGGTCATCAGTAAAAAGCTAACAAGATGCATTTTTTATTACTGTGGATTATAAAGATATATTTATAAAAGATTAATTAAATTGGATAAAAACCTAATTCTCTATCCAATTTATCAATAAGTATTGTAAAAGATATATTGTCAAATGCTTTCTCAAAATCTGTATAGACAACACTGGTCACGTGTATTAAAAACATTAGAATATTTTGGGTGTTTATTAAATTACTTAAAGAAGTATTTTTTCCTTACAAAACCATGTTAAAACATTGATATGCACTAATAAATGAATATATTTAAAATAATTGTTTCAAATGCAATTGGACGGTTACTACTATTGGATTTATCACCATTTTTGGATATTGGACATATCCTAGTTTTTTTCAGCCAGTTACAATGTGTTACTTAAAAAAAAAGAAGTCTTGTATTTTATTTATTCTAGAGGTGTAAAAGTAACGAAAAAGAGCGTACCCGTATGTATTCGTTACTATATCAATTAGTACTCGTTACTATCGTATCGTTACGTTACTCGTTACTTCTGATACCTCATAACATGCTATGTTATGTTAGAGGAACGAATCGAGTCGTATTGCGTATGCGTACAGTATGACGTCGCGGTGTGAAAACATACTAATGCATTACATACCAAGCTGCGTAAGGTGTATTTTTTCACTTGTTCATATTTTAAACCAGAATTGTGTTTAAGTTATTCTTAAATTAGTTTGATTTAATAAGTAAAGTGTATAACTACAAGTAAACTGTTGACGGAATCTACCAAATTTGCAATGGATTTACTATTTTGAAAATTTTAATCGTGATCTTATGTTATATTACAAGCAACAAATAGATGTCGAAAGTTATTTATTATCAATGAAATTTACACAACATTCTATTAATAAGTCAACATTAAAATAGTTTTGGTTAGAATGAAATTAATCACAAAAAATGAAATAAACCATGTTTTAAACAAAATAAAAACAACAAAAAAAATCTTTTGTTCTTAGAATTAAAATAAACGTAAAAATAAAATAAAAACATTTCAAACAAAACTAAAACAACAAAGAAAATCTTTTTTTCGTAAAATGAAATTGAACCTAAAGCGCCGCAATTGTTATGGGCAAGCATTAACATTTAACATCTGCGACTTGCTCGTCGCGCCATATCTATAAAAAATCATAATTAAATAAAAACATTTTATGTCAGGAATTTCTGGTTTATATTTAAAAATAAAATCTTCTTTTCTTATCCATTGTAGCAAGAAAATTAAACTGTAAAATTAAAAAAATAAGTGTAAATAATAATATATGAGATATAAACAATTAATAATATTTAAAAATTAACAGCAAGAAACAATTAAATGCCATTAGAGCGTTTAAGATAAGAACAAAACAAAACGTGAAAATACGCGGTAATAAAAAAAAAAACATACATATTTCTAATTTGTAAAAAATACTTTCATACCTTTTTTCTGTTCAAATTTTAAACTTTGTCTACACAAATACCTTTAATAAACGTTTAATACGTTTTTAAATTCACCAAAAGAATTAAAACATACGATCAGCAAACGTTAAAACACGCATCAACTGTACTTGCGTGAACAGTATAATACGAAAAATGCGAGTAACGAAATGCATACGAGTAACGAAATGCATTCGTGTGTAACGTTTCGTTACTCGGTACTAGATGGCGCACCCGTTACTCAGTACCGAATACATACGGTTTGTTACACCTCTAATTTATTCTAATTATTTATTATACTGATGATAGAAGATGAATACAAGCTAAACCTATTACATATATGACAGGGACACACACTTTACGCCACTGGGGTCGATCAGAGCGACATTCTATTTTAGACACACAAAAAAGACATAAAGGTAAAAATTGGATAAGACTAACCTACTGCCTACTATCAAAAAGCATCATTTTAACATAAAAGTAATTTATAGTTTTAAGTTTATTCTGTATAAAAAAGAAATTAATGCATTATTAACCTTTGTACTCTCTAGGGCTAAAAGATTAAGGATGTTAGAAGAACAAACACTTCTTCCTTCTTCTTCCCTGGGAGCCGTCTTGATTCACTACTGGAGGCAGCGCAGCCTCTTGGGCTTTTTGTGTCTAATCTCCCATTATCATTTATACCAATCCTCCCATTAGTCTCGTTCCTTCCACAAGTCTGTATAACCCCGAGACTGGTTGGTTGCTGTAGGCTCATTTTCGGATGCCCCAATAATGCCTGTCTTTTGTGATTCAACGCTTCACATTCGCACAGGATATGGTAGGCTGGTCCCCAATGTATGAGCCTATCTTGTGTAGGTGTCCTCTTAGGCTATCGTGCCCTGTTAGCAACCCTACCTTTGGATGGGCCCCTTATGAAGCTTTTTCTATGTCTAATTCTACTGAGGTTTCCCCAGTATTCCTCGTGTTTGTTTCGGATCCATTCTCTGGTTTGCCCTCGTGCTGTGGTTTTGGTCACTCCAAGGGCAGGTTCTGGTCCAAAGTATGGTGTGGATGACCCCTGTCTTCCTCCGCTTTTTCGTTGCCTTCTATTCCCGAATATCCTGGTACCAAAAAGAGAGTTACTCTGTTGCGTTCTCCCAGTTCTTTTTGGCATTCCCATGTCAGCTTGGACGTTACCTTGGGGTTTACTAGTGCCCCCAGTGACGCTTGGCTGTCTGTTATTATGCAGATCCGCTTATTTTTATAAGCCCTCCTGTTATTTTCTTTTGCACAGTGCAGTTAAGCATATATTTCCGTTTGAAATACAGAACTGTGTGTTCCTAGTGAAATGGAGAATTGTGAATTCCTCATTTCACTGTACACGCCCGCTCCAGTTCCCTGCTCGGTTTTGGAACCATCCGTATACCAGATGATGTCTCCAACCGTGCCGGGAAGATCGGGTTGCTGTCACTCACTTCGATCTGGAATTTTTACCTCGAAGTTTTTGTTAAATGAGTATCGAAGAATCATCTGGTCTGTTCTCTCGTCCAGGATGTTGCCGCCAACCTGACTTTTAATGTTGTTGTATCCCAAACTAGCGTAGACACCAGTTGGTTTTTGCTGCAGTCGGAAGTAGCTTATCCTTGAATTTCCCATCACTATGAGGTTAAGTGGTGGAAGGTCTAAGAGACATTCCATGGATGCTGTTGGGGTTGTTTTAATTGCTCCTGTTATAGCTAAGCAAGCAAGTCTTTGTACCTTGGCCAGTTCTGTAACAGCAGTTCTTTGTCGCATTTTTGTCCACCATACCAGTGATGCGTATGATATCATAGGCCTTATCACCATGGTGTATAACCAATAAACCATGTTCTCCCGTGAGCGCGTCTGATTAACCTAAGAGTCATCTCCGCTTTCTTTCTTATTTTCTTAAGATGTTGGTTCCAGGTAAGTTTAGAGTCCAGGATGACACCCAAATATTTTACCTCTTCCACAATCTTGATTATTTCACCTCGTAGGGTCAGAGGTCCTAAGCCCTCTAGATTTCTCCTTTTGGTGAAGGCAACTATGGCCGATTTAGAAGGGTTTATGTTTAGTCCCTCCTTTCTTGTCCATCTGGTAACTGCGTTTAGGGCCTGTTGCATTTTATCCCTAACAGTGTTGTTAAATTTTCCTTGGGCCATAATGACGAGATCGTCTGCGTATCCCAATGTTTGGTGCCCTTTTAAGTTGAAGGACATTTAGTAGGTCGTCCATGACAAGGTTCCATAGCAGTGGGGACAGAACTCCCCTTGCGGACATCCTCGCTCAACCCGAGCTACAAGAGTTTCTTCAAGAATTGAAGTATATACTGATCTGCTCTTAAGCATGCAGTCTATCCACCTGCAGCTTGTTAGCAAAGTAAGATCCCCTCTGCGCCTCGACGCGTTTGAGATAGATGTAAGGGACGTGTTGTCAAACGCTCCTTCTATATCTAGGAAGGCACACATTAGTACCTCCTTGTATTTGAGAGCATATTCGGCCTTTTCTACAAGTTCATGTAATGCTGTTTCTGTGGACTTACCTGCTGTGTAAGCATGTATGTCCTTGTGTAGAGGTCTGTTTGAAAGTGCATTCTCCCTGATGTGCCCATCCAGCAACTTCTTTAGGGTCTTTAGCACGAACGACATCAGACTTATTGATCTTAAAGCTTTTGCCCCATCCTGTCTGGTTTTGGTCTTAGCTACATATTTATTACAATGAAAGAATATATGATCTAGGTAGCGTTTCTCAACCTTTTTTGGCCCGCGGACCAGTAAAATTTGTCAAAAAAAGTCGTGGACCAGTGATATTTGTATTTTGTAATTTTATAAATTAAAATTTGGTTATTATTGTTTTTTTAATAAGTAAATTTTTTTCGCGGATAGAAAAAATTGTCCGCGGACCAGTAAATTTCTCCGCCGGACCAGCGGTTGAGAATAGCTGATCTAGGTCACACTTAACATTACAAGTATCACATTGATCTGAAGGTAATATTTTGATTTTATACAGATGAGCAGGATAACAAGCATGTTCAAGTTTCATGAGTATAATTGTTGTTATGTATTTTCTAGGGACAGTTAGGTATTTATGCCAGTAATTATGTGGAATTTCAGTTACAAGCTGAGTATATTTTGTGGGTTTATTTTTGCAATATTCCTTCCATCTTATATTCCATTTATTGGTAATACTTGCTTTTGAAGTATTATATCAGTCATTTAAGCTGAGAGTATAATTAGCTGCTGTACCATTAATAATACTATCCTTTGCTATTAAGTCTACTGGCTCATTATACTTTAGTCCTGTGTGTGCTTTAACCCATATGAAAAATACTTGTTTGCTACGCAATGTTATTCGGCGCAGCAATTTTCTGATTTCCCATAATATTGGTTTGACTTTATGGTTTTAGGATTTATATTTATCTGGAAATGTCTTAGTATTAAGGTTAAAATTAAATAAAAATAACAAAGAAATTGATAATGTTTCTTAAAATACCTAAAATATAAATGATAGAGCGTTGTCCGACCCAATTGCTTTAATTCTCCCAGGGCTTCCAGTACCTTATTAATTGAGATATCAATTAGCAATACTACTGAAACATTAATATTTTCCAGAATATAAGGGTTGCTTCCCTGGTCATGTGAGTATACCTTACTAAAATATTTTGCAATGCATTAGAAATTTCCTTAACTCCTTTTACTATCTTTAGTTTTTTATATTTTTATTTTTTTTTTTAATTTTTGTTTAGTATTGGAAATATACATGTCAAAAATATTATATATATTTTTTTAATAGAACACATAACATCTTTAACAACATTTGAACAGACTTTAAGAGACTTTCAGTCTATTCTAGAGAGGCTTTTAACTAATTATAAAATTTTAAAAACCAATAAAACATTCAACAAATCTATTTCACCAGTTTCATATTTTCGTAATAGATTTAAGCCACCTATTATTACAAATTTAAAGTTAAACAAATAACGCTGCCTTTTTAAAAATTAATTTATTTTTTATATGACTGTAAAGTACAAGTGGGTGTAACACTATTTCAAAAATTTATATTTGATTAAATTTCTTAACATTTAATTTTATACAGAAAGTCTACCGGGTGGTGCGTCGCCGAGCGGAACATAGGAAATCCCATGTAAATTATTGGCTTCCCTGTACATTTTACAGAAAAAATGTAAGATAACTTTTTGAAGAGACCAATCTGACAAGCCCTCGTGCCAAGTTTCAAAAATTTTATTAAGCGAATCTTAAATTATTCAATTAAATGTAATTGCAAAATTACCAAATTTTCGGTTCAGGTAAAACCAAACAGGCACCAGTAAAATGAATATTGTCACTGACATGAGAAAAAGTGTCAATAAATCAGTGACAGTAGGTATTTAAAAAAATATATGAATTATTCAATCGACGAAAAAGTATCCATAATTAAGTGGCATTATGCGGAAACAGTTTTAGAGCGTATCTGAAATGTTTTCAGTTTATTTTCCCCCACCCCAAACCCATTCCGTTTCAGTTCAATCTTAAACCCTATTAAACGAATTTAGCTACAGTAAAAAAAATTTCGAGGGGTTTTTGGGCAAAGGTACCGGTAATAAATATTATTGATAAATTCAAACATCAAAGCAAATATCGAAAAATAAAAAGGAAGGTTTGAAAAAAACATTCACCCTCAACAATGAACCAAATGTTCAGAATTGCCGGTATTGAAGTCAAGAAAATGAACATCGCTTTGTTCATACTCGGAAACAGTATCCCCAAAAACCAATGTATTCGTGGGAATTATTGGACACCATATCATTGGACCCTTTTTTATGGACTATAACCTGACAGCAGAAACCTATTTGGACTTATTTTAAAATCAAATTGGACCCGCCTTGGAATAAGTTGTTGGGAAGATCAAATGATCTGGTCCAAATGGATGGTTGCCCCGCCCATATTGTCCGTTTGGTTAGAGAGTACCTGGAAAATGCTTTTAACGAAAATGTTGTTGGTCCACGGTACCGGATACTTTGGCCAGCCAGGTCACCTGATCTTTCACTGAATGACTTCTTTTTGTCGGGTCATTTAAAAAGTGTAATTTATAAAAGTGTAAAATTTGAGAATCTAAACCACCTATTAAACGCTATTTCGTTACAATGTAATCAAATTTCGCATTATCAACTTAGCAACAGTATACATTTTATGATCGGTTGGGATATTGTTTAGCTGTTAATTAATTCTCTATTATTTAAAAAAAAATCATTGCATTTTATTTATTTAATTTTTACACACCTAGTAAAATATTAACAGTTCAGTTTTTTTTTCGGATTCATGTTCGATTTTGTAAGTTAAACATTTACAATTATTTATTGCGATAGCTTTGGACTCAAATTAACTGACAATACGTTAAATGGTTGAAATGGACCAGATAGGCTTGATGGGAAAATAAATTGAAAATATTTCAGATACTGCTATTGGTTTAATTAAATTTTAGTATGATAAAATTATTTTTAAGATCGATAGTAATAATTGTTATTAGTTAAACTTAATTGTTACATTAAATAAAAGGTTTGATAAACAAAATAATGCTAACGTGTCTTTTACTTTGAATGTAATGGTTGTAAGATTGTACGTAAATCCTTGTATTCGGCTGTACGTCAGATTTGACAAAGCCTTATAACAAATTGTTTGCTGGTGGCTGGTGCCTGTTTGGTTTTACCTGGACCGAAAGTTTGGTAATTTTGCAATTACATTTAATTGAATAATTCAAGGTTCGCTTATTAAAATTTTTCGAAACTTGGCACGAGAGTTTGTCAGATTAGTCTCTTCAAAAAGTTATTTACATTTTTTTCTGTAAATGTACAAGGGGACCAATAATTAACCCCTTAAAATTTACATGGGATTTCCTATGTTCGCTCGGCGACGCACCACCTGGTATGTTACCATTATTTTAATTTGTATTTATCTACGTCAATATAATACTTGTTTTTGTTGCTATCAATACTCCACCCCTCTTGATTTACAGTTGGTATCACAGTCACAATCCTTTCTAGAGACATTAAACATCTAAGGGAAACAATTCACTATCGCTAACACTATTATGTGACCCTGTCCCGCTTAAGACAATAGCTTTGTAACAGTTAAAAATTTTTTGTGCACATGCCCCAACTTTCTCTGTGTTTTTCGGGCACAACGAGCACATTGTAAGAGCAGTGCATGTGTTTCTAAAAAAATTAACAATAAAACAAGTAATAATAATTATTTTTTATAAATAATTTAATTTAAATTATTGTGCATACATAATAAAACAATAATTCAAATATTTTAATTAAAACATAATGTTATCTATAAGAAAGGGGGCTAAAAAACGTCGTTGTTATGGAGTATGTCGCAGTGATACGCGTAGTAGATCCTTTCAGGAGAATTTATTATATTTTATAAGTTTTCCAGCCTTATTTACAAAATGTGCCCGGAACTTTCACATTGCCACCTTTTACATTGCGGATGCCCTTGCGCTAAGCATACCCTTAGAAGGCCTTTTATTTTATATTTATCGAATGTAACCCAAACACTCGTACAAAGATTACCTAACTTAGAGTTTAGTTTCTAATAACATAACTTGATCCTATTCGGCTGATATTTGTAATATCTTTCCTGACCCCGATACCCGCGAGAAAATTCTCAACTACGTTGACAGTAGATATAAGAGAGTCACTGAGAGAAATTTCAGCTTTAATAAAATACTTGTCGCCTGCCGGCCACTGGCTTTTTGACTAAAACCTTGAATTTAGGAAACCATTTATAGTACGGTAACAATGGATAGATAGTTATTTTACAACACGGAATTAATTTTGTATTTTAATGGACATTATCGATAAATATAGGTAGCCAACAATGCTTTTTGTAATTTATTTAGCTAAAACGAGAAATATTGGGTAATTAGGTAAACCGAAATGACTGTATTTGCATATAATTTGTTAAAATGCCATTAAAGCTTTTACATAATAAAGCTTTTGGAAAAATATTTATATTAGCAGCAGTAGTGGCTCTAGAATTTTTAATTTATTATAAAATTTAAAAAGTGAGCCAAGGGACCCACACCAAATATTATATACCGGATGCCATTGGTGGCAAAACATATTGATAAAAAAGTTTTGATTTTGGAATTTGCAAAAAAAAGAGATTTTTGCGTAGTCTCTTTAGAAAAAGTCTGACTTAAAAAATCCCTTATTTGTACCTTTTTTTATGCATTTAATGGAATGTTATCGTCAAATCACAAATTTTGCAAAAATACCTTAACTTTTCTGAAAATTAGATACATCTGAAATATTTGCATAAGAAAATTTTTAAGTAAAAAAAAATCAACTTGATATGATTTTTAGAAAAACATAAATATTTTTTAAAATAATATACAGCTGGCTCTAAAGTTTCAATTTTATTTAAAATTTAAAAAGTGAGACAGGACACAAATATACCGGATGTATTGGTTGACCATTTGTAAAAAGTTATTTTGGATTTTGCAAAAAGAATTTGTAGCCTTTAAAAAGTTGTTAAAAAAAATCCTTATTTGTACCTTTTACATTTAATGGATTTATCAGTAAATCACAAATTTTGAAAATACCTTAACTTTTCTGAAAATTAGATACATCTGAAATATTTTAAATAAATTTTTAAAGTAAACTAATCAACTGAATGATTTTAGAAAAACATAAATATTTTTTGCAAAATTTGAGATTTGACGATAAAATTTGAACAAGTTCACGAAAAAATACAAATAGGGGATGGGCTTTTTCTTTGGCAAATTCTAATTAAAATTTTTATACGTGTTTCTTAGGTCAATAGCATCTCATATACAGGGTGTCCTAATAAGGTCGTCCTCCGACGATATCTGAGAACCTATCGCATAGCTTTCGGAAAAAATATTCATAGTAAAACCGCCTAAAAAATGCTGAAATTATTTTAAGTATCTAATTCACGCTAGAGGCGTAAACTAAAAAAAAGTTGAAAAACGAATTATTTAAAAATATGCTATATTAACTTATGCCGTTGATAGTTTTCTTACAAACTATGTAAAATTAGGCAACTTTTTTCTTTTAAACGTTTTCTCTTACCTCGTAAATATAGGGAGGGGGAGGAGTGAATGTACATTTTTTCGAAAACTTTAAATACAATGGTATTTTTATTATAAGCCCATTAAAAAAAGCATAAAAGAACAAAGACACTGGTGAAAACCGCATTTCGATATCTTAATTCATTCTCGACTTATTGCCGAAAAACTACATTGCTCTTGTCCTTTCCTATTTTCAGTTGTCAGATAAACAACGCGGCGTTTTTCTTGAGAATGCCATGACAACAAAAACCATTTGTTTCTCTGCGAATATTAAATAATATCAATAATATCCTCATTATTTGTTTATTATTTATTTAATAAACAGCATTCATAATTACACGGTTCGTGGATAATAATAGCTGATTATCTACTGGCTTTGGCTGGAATAGGATGCATATTTCCAGTTCCTCTTAAACGGGTTGTCAAACGTCTAAGCACTTTTTTATTAAAATGCCGTCTTTCGTAATACCTTATGGCATATTGTCTGGCGGCAATAGAGGCAACGGCGAGCATATCGTATGCCTCGGTGGTGGAATAAGACATAATTTAAAATTACTTAATAACGATTAACAACACTACTACTAATAATAATAACGATGAACTGCGAAAAACAAGAACTAAATTTAAAATTATCAGGTTTGACAGCCAATGCACTTGTCATTTTTTGACGTCCCTGTTTTCTGTGATTTTTGACGTCTCGGCACTCTCGATAAAAACGCCGCGTTGTTTATCTGACAGCTTAAAACAGGAAAGGATACGAGTAATGCAGTTTTTCGGCAATAACTCGAGAATTAATTTTATTAAGATATCGAAATGCGATTTTCACCAGTTTCTTTACTTTTTTATGCTATTTTTAATGGACTCATAATAATAATACCATTGTATTTAAATTTTTCGAAAAAAATTACAAAATTTATAACTTTGCCACAAATCAGTCTCTGGGGATAAAACAAAAAAAATTAATTTATTATACCAATATTTTATCTTAAGCCCTGCTAAAAGCTCTTTTAAACGAAACCTAGTTTTTCCAAATCGGTTAAGCCAAAACAAAGTTATTCATATTTTTTCAAATGTACATTTGCTCTTCCCTCATTTCTATATTTGACAGGTTAGGGAAAAACGCTTAAAAGAAAAAAGTTTCCTTATTTTACATAGCTTGTGAGAAAGCTATTAAAGACATAAATTAATAAGACATATTTGTAAATAATCCGTGTTTTAAATTTTGTTCTTATTTTGCGCCCTCTAGCGGCAGAATTAGAAACTTAAAAACAAAATAATTTCCTCCAAGTCGATTTTAGTATAATTTTTTTTTCTGAAAGCATAACTGAAAACTGGCGTTCTTGAGATATCACTCGAGATGGCGACCTTATCAGGACACCCTGTATATTTAGTGTGGATTCCATGTCTTACTTTTTAGATAAAACATTTTAAAAACCCCAGAGTCACCACAAATTAGCTGCAATAATACACAATAAAAATTACTTAGAATATTTTAATTATAATTAACTTAGAAATTAAACACGAGTTTCTACTCGAATTTAATAAGGTACGACACACCTTTTTGTTTTACAAAACAGGTTTTAACTTAAACCATAAATATTAAGCCTAATATTTAATTTTTACTTAAATTTAATAAATTATGCTTAGACATGATTATTTTACTAGGTAACATTTCAATTTTAAATATTTATTTGGGTTTTTTTTGCATTTAAAAAAATAGTTATTTAAAATTAGGAATTGTTAAAATTTAAAAAAGCTTATTTTATTTATTTTTAAACTATTTAACTGTTCCTGATATTTTAGATTACCTCATTTTACTTAGTAATACATGTTTTTATCATACAGAATTAAATAAATAACTAAAATTACTTCAATTTCTTGACAAAAATTGGTAAGCATGATAATTCAAGATTAAAATAAAGTGGTTATCTTATATTTAGAAGTGCTCACATAAAAATCTGCAAAATTATTTTACAATTATTAAGAGTGCATTTACGCTACACCTTAGGGGTCGGGCAAAAGGACGCGGAGACGGTGGGCGGAGACTAACAAACTCCCACCACCACAATTTTCGTATAGCCGCATTAAAAATATTATATTTTATTTAGGTTCTTCCAAATTCGGTGTATCCATGCGATGTTGTTTCCGATTGCAAGCCTACAGGAGATAACGTTTTTCGGTAACTATTTTTCACTTAAATAACATAAATTATACACCATTTAAAGGTAAGGAAATAATCTATGCCTCTGTTGTAACGGATTTTTGAAATATGAGTCAAGTTAAGAAAAAATAGTATCTAAACATAGCCGATTTTAGGGTGACTTTCACTTAAGGAAATATTAAAAACTAAATTTAAATTAAAAAAACTATTACAGCAAAAGCCTAGATTTAAGTGTTGGCTTTCATATAGTTTTTGAAAATTATCGATAACTTATACCGCGGCGCGAATGGACTCTTTAGAATAAAATAAGAGTTTCTATTCGAATTTGATAAAGTATGACATATATTTTTTTCATACGAGACAAGTATTAATAAAAAAATATAGTAAGCAAAATACCTTTTACTAAATATTATTAAAATAAGATAAATTATTAATTTTTACACAAATTAAATAAAATAATTATTTTAGTGGATACCATTTAATTTTAAATGTTTTTTTATTTTACAGAGAGAAAGTTATTTATTTAAAATTAATAATTGTTAAGAATTAAAAGCCTATTTTATTTATTTTTAAACTATTTAACGATCCCTAATATTTTAATTTACCTTATTTTACTAAGTAATACTTGATTTTTATTATTAGAAATTAAATAAATTACTAAAACTACCCTAATTTCTTGACAAAAATTAGTAAAGATGGTTATTACAAATCAAAATAAACTGGATATGTTAAATTTGAAAGTGCTGACATAAAAATCTGCGAAATTATTTTAAAATTAACTTAAAAATAAAATAAGAGTTTCTATTCGAATTTGATAAAGTATGACATATATTTTTTTCATACGAGACAAGTATTAATAAAAAAATATTGTAGGCAAAATACCTTTTACTAAATATTATTAAAATAAGATAAATTATTAATTTTTACACAAATTAAATAAAATAATTATTTTAGTGGATACCATTTTAATTTTAAATGTTTTTTTTATTTTACAGAGAGAAAAGTTATTTATTTAAAATTAATAATTTGTTAAGAATTAAAAGCCTATTTTATTTATTTTTAAACTATTTAACGATCCCTAATATTTTAATTTACCTTATTTTACTAAGTAATACTTGATTTTTATTATTGGGAAAATTAAATAAATTACTAAAACTACCCTAATTTCTTGACAAAAATTAGTAAAGATGGTTATTACAAATCAAAATAAACTGGATATGTTAAATTTGAAAGTGCTGACATAAAAATCTGCGAAATTATTTTAAAATTAACTTAAAAATAAAATAAGAGTTTCTATTCGAATTTGATAAAGTATGACATATATTTTTTTCATACGAGACAAGTATTAATAAAAAAATATTGTAGGCAAAATACCTTTTACTAAATATTATTAAAATAAGATAAATTATTAATTTTTACACAAATTAAATAAAATAATTATTTTAGTGGATACCATTTTAATTTTAAATGTTTTTTTTATTTTACAGAGAGAAAAGTTATTTATTTAAAATTAATAATTGTTAAGAATTAAAAGCCTATTTTATTTATTTTTAAACTATTTAACGATCCCTAATATTTTAATTTACCTTATTTTACTAAGTAATACTTGATTTTTATTATTAGAAATTAAATAAATTACTAAAACTACCCTAATTTCTTGACAAAAATTAGTAAAGATGGTTATTACAAATCAAAATAAACTGGATATGTTAAATTTGAAAGTGCTGACATAAAAATCTGCGAAATTATTTTAAAATTAACTTAAAAATAAAATAAGAGTTTTTATTTTAATTTGATAAAGCATCTGTCATACTACATTTTAATTTTACAAGAAAGGTTTAATAAAAAAAATGAAGGTTTTTAACTAAAAATCGTTAAAGCGAGCGGACGAATTGTTTCATTACTCGGGCAATAATGTACGTTTTTTAATCATTCAAAGTTCATCGGAATGGAAAAACCCGTACCTATCATTGCAATGAGTTTGGGTCCATTTTGATTTTTCTAAAATATTAAAAAAGCGGTCAGAGTTTTTTTCACAATATTTTGAGAGTATCTCATTAATTTACTGATATTTTTTGATAAAATGGTTTGTTATAAACATTTCTTTTTTATTATGAGACCTTAGCAAGTGTTTATTGATCCCAGAAAATTTCCATTACCACCTTCCTTGCGTTTTGATAAAAAATTGTTTTGCCCATCTGCATTTGTTGGCCGTTTCCGGAGTACTACCACATTTATCCAGTGTGGAATGTTATGGATTTTTCGACGGCCGTTTTTGCGAAAAATATTGGTTTTGCGATAAAAACGGTAAGAACCATTTTTGTAGATTTCGAGGCAATCTTTATTTTTTGTTCTAACCAAAATTCTCTTATTCGCAGATTTTGGCAGATATTCGCGGAAAACTCTTTTTTGGGAATTTGGAGGCCCATATTCAACGAGTTCCCACGTCGGAATCGTGATAAACTTTTTCTCGTTCGAAAGCATCCGTAAAGACCTAAAAATTGCGACACAAATGAAAACAGTAGGGAGAATAGGCCGATTCAACGCCCTCCGTCCTCCGGAGGAGCTTATCATCTTAAAATCTCTGACGTAATTAAATATTTAGGAATCTTGTGTGACGCGTTATTTAGGGCGTGGCCAGTACTATCTGTCAAATGTCAAACGTCACCTGTCAAATGTCAAATGGCATCTGTCACCTGTCATATGTCAAAAACCACGTAACTTGGAAAATGGCCGTTATGCGTAGGATACTTTGCGCCTAATTGACCCCTATCGACTAAAATCGTTTTTTAACCCTTTGATTATGAGTCTAAGACGCGCGGTTTAAATTTTTAAAATTAGTGTAACGTCGTACCTATCGAATAGCGAAAACCGCATGACGCCATCTTTAACCATAAAGGCGCTACAGCTGTTTTAAAAATCGTCGAAATTCATCAATTAGCGATTAGGACGGTAACCCTATAGTAAATTGATCATTGCGGGCTTCATGCTTTAACATCAGGCTTACACG
>JAHBCN010016429.1:0-19545 GCA_019359885.1 Listronotus oregonensis
AACAATAATAAAAATCTAAATTTAAACATCTTTCCTTATAATCGTGGCAACCCCGCTGAGGTGTGAATAAAATTTATTTTTTATTCTAAAAATAAATAAACAAACAAACGAATTGATTTCGAGCGAGAGAACCGCGCTCTGGCGTGACTGCATAACTGTGATTACGTAACGAGATGACGCATCCAATGAAAGCTCGGGCCAATGAGCTGTTAGGTTAACTGGAGAAAGCATCGATTTGGCATAAGCGCACATTCTAAGGTTCTGTACTGAAACAATAAAATCCACCAAAACCCGGGAAAATGGTTACTACAGATACTATTTTGTCGTAAAGCGTGGCTGCCAAGTATCTTATTGTTTCATTTACTTAATAGTATATTATGATTAAATTTTACTTAATTTGTTCTCCAAATTACATTAAATTTAGTTCTACTATTCATTTTTAAACTGAACAAGCAACACAGAAAAGTAATAATTTTAAAATACTATTATGTTTTTGGACAGCTACTAATAAAGGCGCGACAACGCGACAACAGTGCATTTTTCGTAGAGGCGTACTTCGGCCAACGACTAATAGTCGTTGTACCTCGGCCATCTTTGGCCTCGCTCGACAGATGACACATTCAATATGGAGTTTTAGTATGAATGTTTCTTGTTGTTTTTGGGTTATTTTTGTGACAATTGTGTAAATTTTAGTTTTGTGTTAGTACTTTTAATAAATTGAAATGGTAAGGCAGTGCCAAGTGTGAAAAGTGACGGATATGATTCCTGGATTATCATTTCACAAGTAAGTACAAAAATGTTGGCGCAGCTCTCGATTGCGTTTATGAATGAAATGCTTTCTCTATCTATGCTGTCAACCCATTGGCTCGGGCCCTTTGAACAAAGGTACATGCTTTCGCGGAGAGGGGTAGAAGCGTCGGGACAGCTCGAACCATGCGCGTTTTAAAAGCAGGAAGACAAATTGCAGCGAAACGTGCACATAACTGAAAGTCTCCCTAACATTTCGGGAGAAGCGCTGAAATGTTCTTTAAATATTTGAAAAAAAATTTAGTTTTCCCTGGTAAAGCAATACTATTTTCCCCATGTTAGTTAAAAAAATTTAACTAGCTCATCTATTTATGTAACCAATTTAAATTGTAAGGTTTACCTTAAAAGTTCTCGGTTTCAATTTTAGATTGACACATTCTACGCAAAGTTTAAAGGCAAGGTGTAATTAAAATGACTGTAAAGAACTAAAGCAATACAGGCTTTAGCAGGAGTAGTGTTTATGAAAGTGATTTAGTAAATGGTATTGTAGGAGATTAGCTGCATAAAAAGATAATATTTAAACGTATTGAGAGGATAGTTGATAAATAATTTATACCAAGTGTCTCAAAAGTGGCAAGTGATACCGGGTGTCTAAAAAACTGTAAATCATTTTTTAAATTTGACTTTGCACTTTCTAACTTTTATAGTGATAAAAAAACAATATTTAATTGTGTCGTAACGTCGATAGATTTACGACTCCGGAAGTCGTTTCGATTTTCTAGTAAAATTTAAATAAATCTCTTTGTTAAATTTAAATGAATTTTTCCTTAATTTTTTTAGCAAATTTTGTATTTTTTTCATATTTTTTATAAAATTAAGTCTTTGACCATCTTGTGAACATCTGATATTGTCAGTAGATAATAAGTTATATCTAAAAATTAGAAAATCTTGACAAATTAATTAAGGCTATCAGTGCCTATTAAAAAAGGGTAATTTTAAACCTTTTTTTTTGTACATTTTTTAAGTAAACGAAATCCATTAAATTTGTCAATTTTTTTTTTGTTACTGTTTTGAAACTGCATGGTTATAAACATTAAACTGAGTTGCTGATACGCCCCATGGACGTACCACACAATATTTTGGTGGTGTAGTAATATTTTCTAAATAAAAACTTGAATATAAATATTTTATTCTTAGTGTCTCATTTAGCAACAGTTATTCTACAGGGCGTTGAAAGCAGAATTTGTCGGCAACTACTTATGGTGCGGAGGCATACTGATTAACGTTTTCTCACTAGTGTGACTTAAATGACATTTTACACTTCCCTATTAAAAAAGAGGCTTCTTCCTATGTCCGTTTTGCTTCCTCGGAATTTCTTAAACTTTTATATGCAAACATAATACGAACAACAACACTTTAAAAGTGTAAATCACTTTTTTTAACATTGTCAAACGCACCTCTTAAAATAAAAAATAAAAAAAATTACAGCAATAATTGCAAAAATACCATCTGAGTTGCACAAAATCTTTAAAGTTGTTAGACTTTTATATATTACTTAATCAAATTTAAATATTTAACAAAGATACGATTTACGACACTCAGAACTGTCCATTACTTTTGACTGTCAACTTTTATTTACAAAAAAGAGATATGATAAAGCATCCACTATCCTTAAAAATTGACACTTTATCAGTAGTATATTAATTTAATTTCTATGTCCTGAAATTTTATCTTAAATTTAATACAAATCTTAAAAATATGGTTTAAATTACATTTCTTTGTAGTCAATTAAGAACCGTTTTTATTACCAACCTTTTAAAAGACTGTAACTCGAAAACAGGGCATTTCCGCACTCATTGTGATAGGACATTTTTAAAAAATATATGATAGAAAACTGTAGCGCAAAGATTACCGTTTAGTTTTGTACATAATGAGTTACTTTTTTACTTTGGCGTTTTGCACGTCTTACGTTTCATGTCAGTGAGACTGTGCACAATAATATACTATTTTAAGCTATAACCCCATAACGCATTGTCACGCCACTATTTTATGCTGAACCTTTATTTCAAAAATTTTTACAAATGTCTGAGATTTAATAATAAATTGTTTAAATTTTACATTCAGATATTGAGAAACAACTTCTGCTATGCAAAATATAAATTTAACAAAATAGTTACGCTGCAATTCAAAAAATACTTTTGTCGATTACTGCCACATCGCTGCGCTAATTTTCTTTGTTCAATTCGCGTTTCACCAGTCAGTTCAACCCCTTTTACTGGCAGCCATTAAAAACGTTAATTTAGACCAGAAAATATACGTTCAGATAATAAAAACTTTAAATGCTCATTTAGACTGGCGCATTCAAATTAAATTTTAATCACACTAAACGCCACTAGCTTGTGGAACAGTCGTTATTTAAGATTTATATGGTTTCGTCTATACAGTTACGTTATTGCAAATGAAATTAACTAATTTAAAGAATTGAGTTTATTACCGTCAAAACATATGATACCTTAAGTATATTTTAGAATTTCATACCTTTAAATTGGCAAGTATTTTATTTGTTCTGTAGTTTTGTGGCGGATTCATGTTTCAGTTTGTTTTATTTGGGATACTCGCCTTTCTACTTTTTGGAAAATAAGACAGTCTTGGTCCGGGTTCCAGGGTATACGGGCTGACCCTGTCCAACCCTATTGACCCCTATAAACTTGCAGATCGCCTGCAACAGAAAAAGAAGAAAACCCCCAAAAAATCACAAATACTAGTCTACGTTTCAGTGGCAAGTCGGCCACCGTTGTCAAGACAGAAACTAAAACAAAAAATTAAACTAAATTTTAAGAAATTTTTGGTCTAAAAACTTAGGAAGTTCTGATAGCTTTTTTTACTTTTTAATGACGTTTTGTCATAAGTGACACTAAGTTATTGGACTGGTGTACGTATAGTATTCAAAAAGACCAGAAAGGTGGGTGGTATGGTGTGTTAATTGATTTTAAGTTTACCTGAATTTACTTCAGCATCAAGCATAGGTAACCATGTATTATTTAAATTAACAGATATTGATGCTACACATCTGTCTTTACTTAATAAAGAAATGCACTTTCCTTTATTATACGTTGTTTTAAACAAGTTTTCTTTGCTAAAATGTTAGAAGCATTCCAGTTTTATATGTGGTTATTATCAAATGCGTTTTGACACATTTTTGATTTGTGGAATTCTGTGTTTCTAATACATGTTCTATGTTCTTTTATGCGTTTGGCTAATGGTCTTGAAGTTTTACCTATATAAAATTTATTACATTCACAAGGGATCTTATAAATGATATTTTTTGTGTTTTCGTTTATATTGTATGGTTTTGTTTTTGTTACTTGAGATCTAATGGTGTTTTGTCTTTTAAAGATAGTGCGAATATTAAATTTATTACCTATTCGTTGAATTTTATTTTGATAAGCCAGAAATATATGGTAAAAATAGATTTGTAATAGGTCTATTTAGATTTTGTCTTAAATTTGATTGTAAAATTATTTGTTAATAAAATCAAGACGATAATTATTTTAAACTAAAATATCTTTTAAAACTTCTTTTTTATATTCTTTGTTTTGATCAGAAAAAATTGTTTTAATTCTACCAAAAAGACTTTTTACAACTCCTTTTTTTTACCATTTTTGGGTGATTAGAAAAAAATTTAAGTATCTGTTTGTATGTCTAGGTTTTCTGTAAATGTTGGTTTCAAAATTATTTACATCTTTTTTTAGTAGCATATCAAAAAAAGGAAGTTGTAAGTTTTGTTCTTTCTCTAAAGTGAAATAAATAATGGGTCCTTATGTATTAATGTGTGTTAAAAAATTATTTAGACAACTTTCGTCCTATTGACAGGGTCAGCCCGTATACCCCGGAACCCGGACCAAGAGGGTCCCATTTTCCAAAAAGTAGTAAGGTGAGTATCTTAAATAAAACAAACTAAAAGTATTTTATTATCAAACTCCTGGCCAATATTTTAATTAAGTAACGTGTACTGCACTTTTTGTACTTCATATTTTGTAAAATAATTTTAGACAACTTAGCATAACTCTTCATGTATTTAACTTTCAATGTATTTAATAATTTTAACAAAAAATTAAAACTAAGATAGAGAGTGTGACAAATATTTTGCAACCAACGTTTAAGCTTTTGATCATGCATCAGATAAAAAGTATAAATCTTTACTAAGGACAAAATTTAACTCTTTTGGACAAAATTTTTAAGTATTTATATAAAAAAATTTGCAAGAAAAGTGACTTGTTTGTTGTTGTAACTGTTTTTGTTTTATTTTAATATAGCTTATTAATTAAAATGTAAAAACACTTGTGTATTTTCTTTTAGAAAAGCTTACATATGCTAAATATATATATATATATATATATATATATTATATATATATATATATATATATATATATATATATATATATATATATATATATATATATATATATATATATATATATATATATATATATATATATATATTATATATATATATATATATATATATATATATATATATATATATATATATATATATATATATATATATATATATATATATATATATATATATTATATAATGAATTTTTCTTGTTTTTGATTGGCAAAAACGGATCAAAATTGTCATTTTTAATTAAATTGGAAAGACAAGTCTTTTCTAAAAAGAAAAAAAGACTTGGATAAACTATCGAAACGCACCTGTATATATTTTTTTAATTAAAACATGACATAATTTTTGTCTATTTATTTTTCAAACAAAAAAAAAATCAGAAAAAATTCCAAAAAAATATATCCGGACGTTGAAAAAAATTTAAGTCACTATATATATATATATATATATATATATATATATATATATATATATATATAATATTACATATATATCATATTAAAACAATAATATGCATGTATATATAATACATATTGGCTACATGATCCATTTATTAATATATATATATACATATATATATATATATTATATATTATATATATATATATAATATATATATTTATATGCATAGTACATATATATATATATATATATATATATATATATATATATATATATATATATATATATATATATATATATATATATATATATATATATATATATATATATATATATATATATATATATATATATATATATATATATATATATATATATATATATATCTATATGTGTGTGTGTGTGTGTATTATTTTTACTAAACAATCTCTAGTTTTTTACCTATCCCACTAAATGCAGGTATCGTTTATCACAAAAACCTGACAAAACGTTATGATAATATTTTAATGTCACGCAGTGAACAAAAAATATTTTTGTTGCAGTGTTGTGGTACCGGTGCAAATTATTACAATTATGTACAAAAACAATTTATCAAAACGTTTCCTGGAGTTTATGTTTCGACGTATGCAATTCGGCAATAAATAAAGAAATTTAAACACATGGGGTCGGTGGAAAACTTAAAAAGGAAGAAGAAACCGTTTGATGAGGATGATGCAGCTACCGTTGTGGTCTTACAATCTGCTGTGGAGAACCCACTTCTCTCACTAAGGAAACAAGCCCGAAATTTGCAGATCGTCTAAAAAAGTCAAATTTTTAAAAATTTTAAAACAAAATAATGTTTACCCATTCAAACCGCATTTTACTCAAGCTTTAGGAGATGGAGACCATGCGAAACGACTAGATTTTTGTATGGGTAGGGGACAAAATTTTAAATGAAAATAACCAATTTCACAAACTTATTTTTATTCTCTGATGAATCGACTATTTCAACAAACGGTACAGTGGCTGCCCAGCATGTACGATACTGGAGCACAGAAAATCCCAAATGTAAAATTCCTGGCCATTGCCAATATTTAAAAAAAGTTAATGTATGGTATGGAATTTCGTATTATGGAATAATAGGGCCGTTTTTCTTTGAGAACACGTGCAACAGGAATTCATACATGGAAATGCTACAAATCTTTTCTTTTTTTGGATAAGTTAGATGAGCTGTTATTACAGTACAGGTGACAAATGTACTTTCAGCAAGACGGGTGCACAGCGCATTGTGCACGCGAAGTTACAAGAAATTTGAAGATCGATGGACTGACCGGTACGGTGCAGTTATGTGGCCTGCAAGGAGTCCTGACCTCACGATTTCAGACGCGTACCTTTGGGGCCGTTTAAAGCAATTAACTTTTTAGCAACACATTGAAAATAATGTTGATATTTTAAAACAAAGGATTTTATAGTCAGTACAAATAATTTTCCCCGAGGAGGTGAGAAAAAAGTTATGAACACATTAGACGGCAATTTGAAAAATGCGTCGAACACGGGGGAGGCGTATTTGAATAAATAATAGTTCTTTTTATTGTGCAATGTTTTTATTTAATACATTTCTTATGTAAGCACTAAATAGGATTTAAACCTTTTTTTATTTGATATTGTACTTTAAAACGATAAATAAAGTTAGTTTATTCTTGATGGTATTTCATGTTTTTATATTTTTTGATTACCCTGTATAAAAAAATCTCCTCGTAGACTACATTTTTTCGACGAGTGGCAAAACTTTTTATTAAGAATGACTTTTTGTCGAAAAACGAAATTTTCGGTACATGTTGTTCTATTGGGATGTCTATCCGTGGACATACTGATGTAGTATTGGCATTACTAACTCTAATGAAGGTTTAAAGTATCGAATTACTTACGTCTACTTCCCTATTCCATTTCCCTCACCTATTTTACTCACTCATTTCTTTCATTTATTACTCTCCATCGTGATATTTTTTAATTTTTCTTACTTATTTAATAAAGTAAACTATTTATGTATACCTTTATTGAACAATTTTCATATAGAAACAACAAGACAGTTACCAACAAAAATTTAACAATTTATTACATATTAGTTTTTAAAATTAATGGTCACATTTGACGTACATCTTGTAGCCTTTAATCAGAATATTTAAGTGGCCTCCCTGATAATGTTAAGTTTCACTGCTAGAGAATGTTATTTCTTGTCCACTATCAGGTTCGGTAATGTTAACAGAAGCTTGAATTGCTACAGGAGGACGATCCAAAGTTTTTGAAGATATCATGTTTGCGGCTTTAAATTGATTAGCTACAGATGCATACCTTTTAGCAACTGTACTGGACCGCCATCCCCCTAAGCGCTTCAACTGTAAAATATCTGCTCCGCTGTTAACCAGCAACGTAGCTGCCGTTCTTCAGAAAGTATAACCTGTGTACATTTTCGCCTTAAGAAGTTTTTAAAAAGGATACAATTGTAAAAGAAAATTTAAGCAAAGAATTGTACCCTAAAGATTGATTTCGAGCTTTTTTTGATCGATATTAAACAAAAAATATCCTATTTTTAATATATTTTCATACCTGGACAAATTATCTTACAATTTTTATCCAGTATATGTTAGTTATCATAAATAATCTACTTTTTAAGGTTTTGGTATCTGGACTTTTAATGCAAATTGTCTTTTTTAAATATCAATGTACGAATTATATTATATTTTTATTTAATCGTCAGTGCGGCATGCTTCAGATACACCTATTATAAGCGCAACCTAAAATAACGAGAAAAAATAATTAATAACAAGAAAAAGTTGAAATACCTTGATAGGAAAAAACTTTTGGGATACTTAAAAAATTCTCAATATTTTGTCTGGTAAAGATAGCGGAGTTCTTTGTCCTACAGCCTATATTCTAGGGTTTTAAAAATGCAATAATCTTGTTATATTTTGATATATCAATCTCTTAAATCTAGCATGGCCCGTATCATACTGTAGATAGCCCAGAGAGTGTAAGGCTTATTTTACTTTATCACGTCACTAAAATATACTATCAAGACTGTCTCTGACACAATATTTTTTTCTAAAATCTTGGACTTCCATTGTCTTTATTTGTTAATTGTTACACAACGTTTCGGTTTGTGATGTATCTCCAACCGTTTTCAAGTGATAACTAAAAAACTATTTCTAAAGCTACGACTTATATCAATAACACCTACACTACAAGGACAAAGTGCTGCGGTGTGACGTCATCACCCGGAGGCCGACCGAACATTGATGCTGCTACTGGCATTGCATAACATTATATTTTTTAAATCAATTGATTGCCGTATTGGCGATTAACATAATGCACAAAAATTAATAAATAAGCATAGAAAAGTAATGACAAAACAAATAATAATAATTAAAAGAGTAGTTAACTGGAAAATATCTCTAGAATTATATTTAATTATTAAGTGATGCGTATTTTTACACTTTAGATAGAAAAATGTCATAATGTCGATAAATGATCATAAGTAATAATATCATACAATTCATTATTGATTTTTTGATAAGTATAAATTACCTAAAAATCATTTCGAATAAGTATTGAGTTTTCGTTTATTCCCTTTTACCTAATCGATCATTTTTTTCCACAGTAATTTTTAATTAATGTGTTAGAAATACAACTCAATAAAATATCAATAATGGTTTTTACGGAGTGTGTATTGCAGCCTTCAAAATATATTAGATGTTCCTGTTTAACGAGAAATTTAAAAATTAATTAAGATAAAATGATTTTTGGGAAAACATTTAGAAATTCATTTTCAAAGTCATTTAGTACCTTTGAAATATTACATACGAAAAACCACACTATTTGGACAACTGATCTCTTCGAGGATAATGAAGACCAATTCCGATTTAAATGATTTATCAGGTTAAAGTTGTCTTCAACAATAAGTTCTTCATTGTATATTAAAGAATTTTTGCAGTAATTACATTTTAATTTTTTAAAGCCATATGACTGCAATAACCCGCAAATAAGTAATTACAGACATTTGGCTTTTTAAATCGTCTATATCGGTGTCTTCAATGATAATATTGCTAAATATTTCATCTATTTTATTAGAATAACCCTCAACAATGCCTTCATTATGATCAGAAATTCGTGGGGTGATTCATAAAATTTGAAAATGTTTAAAGTTCCAAAATTGGAAGATTTTAATGTTAATATTGACTGAATTCTAAGTCTTTTTCAGATTCATAAAGTTGCCTTATCGAGATATGATAATGCCCCCCAGCCAATTGTCTGTATTTTCCAAAACGATTTTCTAAAGGATCGGTTTGAAGTTTTCCCAAAAGCACATAGTTTAAATTTAGTTCGTCAAAACAATATTTAATAACTTCGCACATTCCATAAACAGTATGAGTTAAGGCAGTGTGAGTCTGCCTTGTTATTGTTAGTAAATGCTGCAGATTGCCAAGTGTCCAACCAATTAATCATATTTTTCAGAAATTCTACTTTTGGATCATTTAATTTATCTTTTAATATAGGTTCCTGAAAGGATCACTTAAACGCTTTCCTTTTAGTGGTGTTTTTTACACTTACAATACTCCACCAATTTATTATAATTTTTAAAATCTGCAGTATCTTGTGAATCTTTTCCATAGTTTTGTAAGCCCTCAACAACAAATGGATTAAAAAATTTTAATGCTAATTTAACATTTTGTCGTTCTTAAACTGATGGGTAAAGAGCTTTTTAAATTTAAGGGATAGCCGAATTTTAATAATTTACCGTGTTCTAAATCGTGCAATTTTTTTTTAATGAGGAAACGATGCGCATTTTTGACCGTGGAGCCGGTAAAAGTCAGGATAGGTGAATGCCTGATTAGGTTTTTGAATTAAGCCAGTTGGTGTAAATACATTTTAAGAGGTGGACAGAATCAAACAAATAAAACAAAGGTCTTTCTGGATTAACAGGATGTTGATATACAATGCTGAGTTCTTTTTAGTGAAAAATTAGACATAGCTTTCCCATTTATTGAATTATTATTATCGCTAAGTACACAAAACACTTTATAACCAATACTCTCTAAACGAATTATAATAGTTTTGATAAAATTGAAAAGTAATTCGTGATTAATTTTAGATATAGAGCGATATGAACAACTTCTTTAAAATTTGAAGAAATACTAGTAACCATAAAGGTATACGCAGATGTTGCTAACGACCTGCATTATTTATTGGAGCTCCTACCACATTACCACCTTTATAATCTAAATATGGATCAATGTGAATTTCATCCATAAGTAAACTAACATATTTGTCTTGATCTTTTTAAATATTTAAAGATGTTTTGTGCATATGTTAAAAAGCTTTTTTCTCATCGATATGAGGATCAGTTAAAAAATTATTACAGACTCCTTTAATTGTTTGGGGGTGGGGCAAAATTATAGGTCCATGATTTCGTAAATATCTATATGCATGAGGACTAATTGTATATAAAATTGAACAGAAAACCATAGTGGTAGTAGAGAATATCTATACCGTTCTTTGGTAATGTTCCGCAATTTTAGCTGATCAGAAATAAAGTCAATTCCTTGTGATAAATTTTCATCCCCTATTTTTAAGTTTTTGAGGATATTGGACATAAAATTTAAAACACGATTAAGCTTTGACATATTTTTCTGTATTATTTGCTTGATTATCAAGATTGTGATCAAGATTATCATAATCGGGATTGGAATTCATCATAGTTTGATATCATCGTTACTGTCTAACGAAAGTGTAATCATCGAGTTGTCAATTGTATCGAGTAAATTTCTTTATTTCGTCCAAATTACTTGACAAGAAAGGTGTTTTAGCATTATTTATTTGAATACTCAAAATTGTCCATATAAATATGTATTTACTTCTAAATTCTTAGCAATTACAACAGCCCAAGTAATTGAAGGTCCTGGGGTATGTTCTACTTTAAATATGGTTAAGCCATTCTTGATCAGTTACTGTAAACCACCCCTACCCAAATTAAAAGCCTGAAATAAATTGCTCGAGTTGTCGAAAGTTTCATAAACCGTAAATTTTTTATGCGCTAAATATTCTTGTTTACTTTCTTCTATTGCCTGTTGAAAACGAATTTCATCCAATTTCTTTAAGTTTTTCATCTTTCTTTTTAATGGCCCCCCAAATTTTTAGGGGGGGGGTGTTAATTGGTTAAAACGCTCCCCAGAGATCCCACTCTTTTTTAATTAATTTTTCCCTTTTTTTTGGGTTTATTTCTTTACTATCCCGCTCTTTCCCGTTTCACAACGGCGCGATAGGATAGGCTTCAATATTGTTGTTTAACCATTACTTTGTTTTTCCTCCAGTGTGTTTATTTATTCATAAAGAAGTTTATTTTTTTATAAAGAAACACACTGGAAGAAAAGAAAATTTAAAGAAGCTGTAATAATTGTAAACAACCAAAATGTATTCAGCAAGCCTAGCATCGATATTCGAATATCTGGCAGCCGTTGCTAAACCGTGAAAAGTCGGTCAAGCTTTGCTGAACAAGGGATAGTATATAAGTCGTAGCTTTTAGGAATAGTTTTTGAATTATCACTTGAAAACGGTTGGAGATACATCACTAACCGAAACGTTGTGTAACAATTAGCAAATACAGACAATGGAAGTCCAATATTTTAGTGTTATTGAAACCATTTCATTGTCTAACACTTTCAAAGAAACGTTTTGGTTGTTAACAAAATGAAATTCAAACCTTAGAGGAAAGTTTTCATAAATATCTCGAGATTAAAGTTTCCTCATAAATATGTAATATACTATTAAAATTCAAAAATTGTAATATAGTATCGGTAGAGCAATTCATTACTTATTTGGTGAAAAAAATATCATTTGATAAATATTAAATAAATTCTTACCTAGTAACACTTTAAAATTCCAGTTTTTTTTTTGTTTTCTTAGTAATGTCACTTCTTTTCTGGGGTGATAATATACGTTGCGTAGGATGTCCCCAACATAATTTTTCCTGCTTAAAAAAATAAATAAATAATATGAAAAAGAATATTGTCAATATTTATAATATATGAGGAATTTAAAGAAATTAGCCATAATCTAGAAGTTGCTAATAACATAAAATTGAATATTCGAATTTCAAGAGTGTGGTAAGTTTGTATAATTATGGCTTGTTTCTAAATTAAATACTAACTTTGTGCTTATCGTACACGAACTGTTATTTCTAATGATATTCTTTTATTGTTAGATTTAGAAATAATTGACGCAAAAGTTTTATTTACTATCCTGAACTAATAGAATTACAAATTTATTAGTGTGCAGTAGTTATATTCTATGAAAACCATATCATGAAATCGTTATTTGATTTAGCTGTGGCCAATAATAAATTCTTACTGAAATAATCAACACATTCAATTGAGTAGTTGGTAATCACCAAACATGCAATGTATGAGGATTGTATTGACTTATGTTTATTCTTTCCTAATTCTATATAACTGTCAAGTATTTAACATTAGTTTTAAAGAAATGAGTATCGTTTGCTTCTATATAATTTGGTTGTTTAGATGTTTAGTTCTAAAAAAACATTTTTTTTGGGTCTGTCTAAAATTTATTTGTAAGCTCTGCTTCTTATATACCGAACTTAAAATCCATATTATTTCCTCTTACAAAATTTAAGAGTTTCATGAAAATCACAGATTTTACTTGTGAACAGTTGTTGGGTTTATGGTAGTATTACCTATAAAATATTAAAATAAAATAGAACAGTAAATGAAAATCTACTACAAGCAATCATAAAACTAAAAGACTTCTTCTGTTTGGTGATTACCAAATTACCAAGAATCTTTATTATTTTATAAGAATTTTTATTCCACAGTCAAAAAATACTTTCTGTTGTTTTGTAGAATATAACTAGTAACATCAATAAATTTGTAATTTTTATTCAATAAATAAAATTTTCCCAAATTATTTAAATTAACAATAAAACTTACGATAAGCACAAAGAGAATTTAATTTAGAAACGCCATAATTATAAAAACTTACCACACTTTAAATTAAATTTTCTTTTTGATTAGAATTTAGATTATGGTAAGTTCTTTAAATTTCAATACATAAAATTGACAAATTTTTTTCAATTAATTTATTTTTTTTTAAGCAGGAAAAATTCTGTTGGGGACATCCTCAACGCAACGTTTTTTCACCCCGGGAAAAGAAGACATTACTAAGAAAAAAAAAAAACTGGAATTTTAAAGTGTTACTAGGTAAGAATTTATTTAATATTTATCAAATGATATTTTTTTCACCAAATAAGTAATGAATTGCTCTACCGATACTATATTACAATTTTTGAATTTTAATAGTATATTACATATTTATGAGGAATCTTTAATCTCGAGATATTTATGAAAACTTTCCTCTAAGGTTTGAATTTCATTTTGTTAACAACCAAAACGTTTCTTTGAAAGTGTTAGACAATGAAATGGTTTCAATAACACTAAAAAATTGGACTTCCATTGTCTGTATTTGTTAATTGTTTGTTACACAACGTTTCGGTTAGTGATGTATCTCCAACCGTTTTCAAGTGATATTTCGAAAACTATTCCTAAAAGCTACGACTTATATACTATCCCCAGAAACCATAAAATACAAAACGTCTGAGAAGATAATGAGGAACGGGAAGCGAAAGAAATTAATTTGTTGGCATTAATTAATAAAATTCCAACTTTGTCAACACGTGCGCTTGCGAATCAGGTTGATTTAAGTATAGGATCGGTGAGGAGAATATTAAAAAAAATAAGTATCGTTCATACAAAGTTCAAATAACCCAAGAAATTTATCCTGAGGACAATATTAGGAGAATGGTGTTTTTTGAAATCATGATGAATAAGGCAAATGAAAATGAAGATTTTATTCGAAACATTGTCTTTACTGATGAGGCCACATTTACACTCCATGGTAGGCATAATCCCACTCACACCCGTTATTGGTCTCAGGAAAATTTACATAGGTATTTTGAACTTAGAACTCAGCGTCCTCAAAAGGTAAATGTCTGGAGCGGTATTTATGGGGAACATGTTATTGGGCCATACTTCATTGATGGTAACTTAACTGGTCAAAAATATTTGGGTCTTTTGCAAAAAGCAAATAGTTCCAGAAATGACGATTGGCAGGTCCTCGATTTAATGAAGTGTGGTTTCAACAAGACGCTGCCCCCGCACATAATACACTTTTTGGGTTTTTGGGTTATTTAAAAAAACTTCCCAAAACCCTCTTTTTTTGCTGGATTGAAAGTTACGATACCGTAGCCCGCTCGCTCTCCTGATCTGGCTCCAACGATTATTTTCTTTGGGGGGTTTTAAAAAATCCAAAATTTATGGTTTTCGGGATGATCCCGCTATGAATCTTGATGAATTGGTGTAAAAATTTGTAATGTTTTTCAAACAATTACACCTTGGGTGTTAAACAATGTTCGAAGAAGTTTCTTTGATCGCTTAGGACATTGTTTAGGGAAGGCGGTGGATTGTTTTTAATACTTGCTTGATTAATTAATTTATTTAGATTTTTTTGTTTTTACTAAATTTTTTTTAAAGTGGAATTAATGTTTTTTTGTTTTTTGTTGGGATTTTTTAGAATAACATTTTTTTCCTTTTAAAAACGAAACAATAATTTTATTATTGTTTTGATTCAAAAAAAAACTCTGATAAGCAATAGCGAATATATCTCCTACATGCGTAAATAATTATGAAAAAAATATGAAATACGGCAGTACATCCCAACCCGTCCGTGGTTACAAAGTTACTGAGGATTAAACGAAAGCGCGCCGGTTGGTTGCGCGAACCTCGGCTGCAGTGCTTAGAGGGTAATCGCAAATTCGTCCGGTCCATTGCTATATACCTAGTAGGGTGCCCCTGTCTGTATACATACATTGCTGTTTAATCTGTTGTGTTTGTCCAATTATTATTTATAAAGACTTTTATGGCAGAAGTAAGCTATACTCCATTTATTAATAATGTTAAAATTATTTTTACCGACACAAAAAAAAAATATTTTTTAAATAAATATGATTTACAAAGCAAAGCAATCAATAACAAAAGGTAAAATTTTTTCAGCCGGGTGTAAACTGCCCGTTGCTTTGAGCCACAATAAAAATTTATACACAATATTATACAATATTACAAAATTTATTGTTAACATTTTCACCTATTTTAGGAGACATTTTTCCTTTAAAAACTCAAATAATTCATCTTGCAGACATAACAATTATAATTACCGGCAGGCCCAGCAGATTAGAGTTTAATTTTCTGGTTAAAGCGAGTTACTTAAACTCTAAGGGTAACAGCATTTATGAAATCGTAATAATCCCAACACTACGTTACGTTGCTAGCCCAAACCTATTTGCATTACGGCTGTAACATTCTAATATATTTTAAGCAAATTTATTTAGTTCATACAGAGTAATGAAATAAAGTCCCAGGGATCTCTTATTTTTTCTAAGGGTGCAGAAGGGCTTTTAAATATAGATGTATTTAAAGGAAAAAGCAAAACTTTTTTATAAATACATCAACTATTAATTTTAACTCTGATATAATAGGTTCTATCTTAACAGAATGAATGTACTATAAACAACCTATTTAAAAATCAGTCAAGTATACAGACACTACATTTTATTTAAAACTTGTTAAAATCATCCAAAAACATTATTTTAATCGTCTCTTTTGACTAAATTCCAGAAATTTTATATGATTAAATCCAGTAATTGCTAATTTACAGGCAAATTATTTTGAAAATCCAGATTGTTGCCTTTAACAATTTTCGCGTTAAAAATATTTTTACGAAAATATGACTAAAAACTTAAAAGTTAATTTGTTAATTTTTTTTTTTTTTTTTTGAAAAACGAAACCGGCTTACAAAAATACCTATTGTAATAAATATTTAAACAAATATGCTATTCTCAGACCAAGCAAGTGCAAGCGCATTCTTGTTGGATTATAAACTTATAAGAGAAAACATTTTATTATGTTTCTAATCAAATGAAAACAATTTTAAAATAAATAAAACACCCCCCAAAAAAAAGTTAAAGGTCCGAAAGACTTGACCATGTTACCTTTATGTTTTTGGGGTCGCTGAATCCAAATCGGGGTCAGTTTGACCATATTAGGTCAAGGTCAAGAGCATTTTAAGGTCACTTTTGCAAAAATGCAAAATTAATCGCAACCAAATTTGAACAGTGCATACTTATGTTTTTGAGGTCGCTGAATACGAATATGTAGTCAATTTGACTCCATCAAGTCATGGTAAAGAGATATTTCAAGGTCAAATTTTAAAAATTACAGAGCTTCCCAAAATAACACGAAGGTTCGAAAAACTTGACCATGGTATCTTTATGTTTTTGGGGTCGCTTAATCCGAATCTAAGATCAGTTTTACCTTATCAGGTTAAAGTCAAGAGCATTTTAAGGTCAAATCTACAAAATTAATTGTAACCAGTGTGTATACTTGTATACTTATGTTTTTAAGGCCGCTGAATACGAATCCGTTGTCAGTTCAACCCCATCAAATTTGGTTGCGATTTGACCTTAAAATGCCCTTGACCCTAACCTGTTGGAAATAAACTGACCCCGAATTCGGATTTAGCGACCCCAAAAACATAAATATACTATAGTTAAGTCTTTTAGGCCCTTCTTCTTTTGTAGGACATTTCAAAGTCAAATCGCAACCAAATTTAATAGGGTCAAACTGACCACAGATTCGTATTAAGCGATCTGAAAAACATAGGTATACACTATTTATACATACACTCTTTGGCCCAGAAAGATTTTTTGTTGATACCCTACATTTGTTGATCCCCTCAATTGCCAAACTTTTTAAGACGTCTAGGGCCTACATTCGGTGTGACCATCCTGAACAAGGGTGAAACACGTGTAATCGATATGGTGACCTGGGTTATCCATTTCTGGAGCCTCGTAATTAAACCAACCAAGCTAAGTAATACCTAACAGGATTTTTTTTTAATTTCATTAAGGAGCCTATATGCCCAAAGAAAGTTTAACTATTTTGTTATTATTTATAACAAGGCTCAAGAAGTATAATTTTATTTATTATATTGCAGTTTGGGTATGAATACTGCGTTTCCCTATATTGTTTAAATCACGTTTTCAGTCGTGCTGCACGTCACCTACTTGGAACTGGCAAAAGAGCTTATTCGAAATTCACACATCCGTGAACTAATGAGAAGCCATTTTTTATTAAGCGTGTTGTGTAAAGCAACTTCTGAATGTTTCCGTAACACACCAACATGGCGCACAATAACATCTTAACCTGTCGTTACTGAGACTGGTTGGTTTGAAATTACTTGACGAGATGGCGCTAATTGCTTCTAACGTTCAGTTGTATTGATTACAATTGCTCTTAAGGTTGCTGCTTCGCAGTCGAGGGTGTCTACGGCCTACGTGAAACACGTGTAATTGGATTGGCTGAACCCGGGGTTATCAATTTACTTGGAGGCCTGTAATTTTAAACCAACCAAGCTAATTAGTCATACCTAACCGGATTTTTTTTTAAGTTCATGTTGATGCACACAAGCAACAAAAGCGTAAAAGGCAAAACTGCAAAAATTAGAAAAGAAGGATAAACAAACAACTTAGAATGAGTGGTCAAGCATATTTGGGTTACCCTTGGACAAAGGATGAAAAGGTTTATCATGACACTTAAAGAGCCAAACGGGAAATGAAGCCTACGTGTGGATCCAAAGCTTGTAAAAAGTCTAAAATTAGAGCATGTTTTGATATTTCAGAAGTTAAAAGAAAGAAGTTATTTAAATCTTTTTGGCACACAATGACATGGGACCAAAAAAGGACTTTTAAAGTGAAAACTGTAGAAAAAATCCAGTCAAATGCGTCAGAAGCCATAGTGAAAACTCCAGAAGAGATTCGAGTCTGAAATATTTCCTAGTTATTAACGGTGAAAGAACACTAGTATGTTGCACAATATACCTTAACACATTTGGCATAAAAAATGGACGGTACGCTACTGGATTGATAACAAACAAGAAAACGATGGTATGACTCATCCTGCTTTAATTACTCGTTCACGAAAAGCTTTTTTAATTCATTGTCAAAAATGCCTTCCCATTATTGCAGGCAGTTATCCAGAAAAATAATTTTTCACGATTATATCAACTATACTTGCAAAAAGTTTCAACACAAAAAAAATATTAAAGTAAGCAGACACTATTTCGAATTACTGTTTAAAGAAGCAAACTTATCTCTATTTAGACCACGCAAAGACAGGTGTGACCAGTGCTCTGCCTACGAATCTAGAAATTTTTCTGGAGGAATACACTCAGTACATAAAACAAAAGGACAGGGCTTGAAGGGAAAAAGATGAGGACAAAATTAAAGCTCAGAATGATACAGCTCACATTTTTACGCAAGATTTGCAAGCTGTTGCGAGTGTATTTTATTACAAAAAGAAACTCAATGTACATAATTTGACTACAAATAATTTAAAAGATCATAAGGTTAAATGCTATTGGTTTGATGAAACTTCAAGTGATCTATCATCGTCTGTGTTTGCTTCTTGCATAATTGACAGCCTAACAAGAGTTTTCAAAGAAAATCCGTTGCCCGTAATAATTTGGTCCGATGACTGTAATTATCAAAAGAGAACTGTTATCCTGTCAATTGTGTTGCTTGTGTTAAGTAAAGAACATGGGGTAGAAATTGAACAAAAATTCTTAACCAGAGGTCATACTCATATGGAATGTGACTTAGTTCACAGCGCCATTGAAGGTAAAATAAAAAACCTAGAGATCAGCCTTCGGGAGAGTACAGTTCTATTTTCAACGAAGCCCGTCAAAAATCGTTTCCTTATAAAAGTCGCTATCTGGATTATACCTTTTTCAAGGATTATTTACAAAAAAACTTCGAAATTTATAATTCTATTCGACCGGGACCGACTGCCGGTGATCCCCCTGTTGTAGACATTAAAGCAATAA
>JAHBCN010016430.1:0-19560 GCA_019359885.1 Listronotus oregonensis
AAAATTTTAAAAATTACGTTTTTAAGACAAAAAAAGGGAAACCCCGATCTTTTTTGGGACCTCTCCAGAATTAAATTTAAGATTTGGATGTTTTCGGACGAGTTGAAAAACCCTTTTTGACTTTAAATCCCCACAGAAAAAGCCTGATGGTTAAATCCGGGGCCTTAATTCCCATTTAAACCCCCAAAGGGGAAATGAGTAAACCCAAAAAAACACCCCCTAACAGTGGGGTTGTAACAGGGCACGATAACCTGAGAGGACACCTGCACAAGGGCTATATAATCGGGACCCAAGTTGCAGAATGTGCGAAAAGGGGAAAAAACAGCCTATCAATCCTGGGGTTAAAACAAAAAAGGGGAACCCCAAAAATGAGCCCACGGGAATATATCAATCAACCAGTCTCTGTTATACATACTAAAAAAGGAACGATAATGGGGGATTGGTATAAAAAAAATGGAGTTTGGGGCAAAAAGCCCAAGAGACGCGCTGCCTCCGGTAGTAAATCAAGACGGCTCCCAGGAAAGAAGAAGAAGCTAATATTTACCTCGACTAACCTGCGGGGTAAAAGCTACATTTTGTGCATGATCAATTTGATAATAGTTAAATAAGAAGATCGATGTCTGGCCGGCAGTCTTATCAGACTTGAAACTTTTTAATTTTTTTTTTTTAAAATAAAATATTATTTTCTATTTCGAAAGAACTAACCAAAACCAAAATTTTAAAATAATTTAATTGAATGTCGAGTATTTATACTAACAGTGTGTCCCAAATGGGGGGGGAATGAGGGGATCTTAAAAAACACGATAGATAAAAATCGTTAAAGGGGAAAATTTTTTGGACAAATGTTAGAAGTAATCCCGTTTACTACAGGGTTTTTTATCTATTCATTTTTTGGAAATTTTAAAAAACCTGAAACATCTTTTAAAATGGCCATTTTTTTTTTTATAAGTGAAAATTTTTTAAATCTGTAAAAACTTTTTTAAAACAATTTTTTTGTAGAATATGACCGAGTAGTCAATTTTTATTTTCCTTTGGTTTTTTAGAATCATCATCAACTTTTATTTTTCAAATGGACGCCAATTGATTTTACGCAGCCAAATAGTGCTTTTTATTCTGATTTCAACAATGTATAACAAGTTATAATTTAAAAGAGTTTATAACCTTATTTATTTTAAAACAAATATTTTTCAGTTGGCCTTGATTCCGGGGGAACGTTTTTTTTGTAAACAAAAAAATATTAGTAATTGACAAAAAAGATAAGCTGAACAGATATTTTACAGAAATGGGAACATAGCTATAACGTTAATAGTGTTACAACAAAATGCGCCCAAAAAAAAGTTAGTTGATGAATCATCAACTTTATTTTCATATGGGCCCATATTGATTTTGTCGTAGCCAAATAGTGCTTTTTTATTCTTATTTCAACAATGTATAACATGTTATAGTTTGGAGTTTATAACCCACCACTTCAAAAAAAAAATTTTTCAGTTGGCCTTGATTCCGGCGAATGTCATCTAGCTTCATTATAAAGTTAGCTCGGAAAAGTTATTAAAATTTTTTTAACTTTGTAAAATGATTAATTATTTAAAGAAAAACTTGATATTTTTCAACGTTATTTTCTTGCAATAGAAATGTTAATAAAGCTGCGCAAACGGTTTTGACAATTTTCTGAAAGACAGATCCTAAACTAACAAATTTCAAAAATGGTTACAAATTTGCTTAAATTGAAGTTTAAAAAAATCACGACCCAAGAAGTACGTTAAAGAAAAAGACAACGATGCCACAGTTAACCAACATTTTAAAGAAAAATCCAACATCTTCAGCCAGGGATGTTGGACAGAGAATTCCACTTACCTAAGTTAACCATTCATAGGGTAGTTAGACTATTTAAAAATATCATTAATATGTTGAGAAATATGGACAACATTTTGAATTTTTTGGTCGTTATTTTACATCTTCATTTTTTTGTAGGAATATTAGTTTGCCACTTTTCATTGTTTTTGTTTTCACTTGTTTCAATTAACTTGTTAGGTGTAGTTTTTTGTAACACGGTATTAACGTTATAGCCTTGTTCTTAAAATTTTTTATTCTTTTTCTAATTACTAATATTTTATTGTTTACAAAAAAATGAGTTCGCCGGAATCAAGGCCAACTGAGAAAATTTTTTTTTTAAAATAAATGAGGTTATAAACTTTAATTTTTAACATGTTATACATTGTTAAAAACAGAATAAAAAGCACTATTTGGCTGCAAAAATCCAATATGGCGTCCATATGAAAAAATAAAGTTGATGATGATTCTAAAAACTGAAACGTAGAAAAAAAAAAATTGACTACTCGGTGATAATCTACAAAAAAGTTGCTTTGAAGAAGTTTTTACAGATTTGAAAAATTTTCACTTATAAAAAAAATATGGCCGATTTTCGAAAATGCATGTTTTAGGTTTTTTCAAAATTTCTCAAAAACCTTGATAGAACCATGTAGTAAACGGGATTAACTTACTAACATATTTGTCCAAAACTTTCCCCATTTAACCGATTTTCTATCTATCGTGGTTTTCAAGATCCCCATACATTCCCCACCAATTTGGGACACACTGTATAGTGGAAAAATTAATTTGCTGGAGTAAAACTAAATTTCTAAATTTTAAATTAAGTGTCAAATTCGATAGTAAACTTTTGCTTTATTATTTAAAAAAAATCAGAAAAATATTGTATAATTTACAAGAACCACACATAATTACGTTTTAAAGGCTACGTCACTTAGAAAAAGGCTTTAAAAAATACCTGCAACGAAAAAAGGGGTAATATTTTGATTGCTCCCTGTAAATTTTCCTTGATCTTGTCGACTGACTTTTCTTAGCGAGATTTTTTATGGAAAAAGTCCACAAATATGTTTAAAATTGTTTATAGGGTCCTGAAAAAAATTTCAATTTTACGATCCACGTATAATTTTTAACCGTTTTTCTTAAATATTAAAACTGAAGACCTGAAAGTACCCAAAGCTGTAAATAAATTGTAAGTTTCATTTGGGGAAATTTCTGGGTTTTCGGGGATGTTTTCAAGGAGAAAAGTTTATCAGATTCCAACTTTATTTTTGCAATTTAAAAAAAATTTTTTTAACAAAAAAAAAATTTTGCTAAAATTTTACTTTACAATTTTTTTTAAAATTCATTTTTAATAATGTATTTCAGAAAATTTATTTTTTTTATTGGGAAAAATATTAAAATAAAAAATTTTAGACTACCAGGCATTCTTTTTTTAAAAATTATTGCTTTTTTATTATTAAGGCTTTGCGCTTTACTGACAGAAGATAGCTGCGTTTAAGAAAGCAGGTTTGATTTCCCCCTATAGTGTCTGTTCGTTGAGCGGCATTCTCGCGGTAGAGCGGCACTAAAATGGGGGAAATTTTTGGCCCGTTTTTCCCCTAAAATTATAAATTTTTTTGAAAAAGTATAGTTTTTTGATCCTTCTTTTTTGTATAAACAAAATTTCAAATTCACATATTTTGGCAGATATTAGGGGAAACCTTTTTTTGGCCTTGGGGGCCATTTTTAGCCCTTTCCCAACTGTTAATGTTAATAAACTTTTTTTCGCTCGAAAGAATCCTAAAAAGACCTAAAATTGCGCCATAAGGGAAAACTGTACAGATTTAAACTTTGTCCCTTTATTTATTGGACTAAATCAACAATTTTTTTTTTTTTTTGAACAAAACTTGTAGATTTCATAGGATGGTATAAATACCAAAAGCTCTTTCGTCTTTTGGTATACAAAAGTATTGTATATTTCCGTTTGGAAACACAATTATTATTCTACACTTGTAATAAAAATTTAAAAATTTATATCTCCTAACTCTAGCAACTTAAATTTTTACCACTATGTAGAACAAACACTAAGCATTAGGCTAAAATAATTTTAAAATTTTGGCATTAAAAGTTTTTTCGTAATAAAAAATAATGTTTGAAAATGTCCATTTTTATTGACAAAAAATCAAAAAGTTTCAGACCTGATAAAACAGTTTTACAACCACATTATTCCCAGTCAGACATTGATTTTCTTATTTAATTATTATTAAATTATTCATACCCAAAATGGTAGCTTTATACCTGGCAGGTCAAGGTGAGCTCTCTCTCTCTCTCCTCAACAGTTTAAACAGCCTTTTGTATCTTTAATCCCATTTACTTCACAAAAGCTTTGATTTAATATGTTCTTGTTAGATTTACTAGCCTAAAAGGTTTCTAGAGAATGAGACCATTTCGGTCAAGTCTTTTTTGTCTTTTTGAAAATTATAAACATACCAGTCTAAACAAACTAATATGTCATTTATGACAAAACGTCATAAATAATTAAAAAGTTTTTGGAATCTCCTAAATTTTATTATAAAATTTTTACAAATTAATTTTTTGTTCATTTTATTGATTTAAGTTTATCTTGATAATGGTGGCACACTTTCCACCGAAACGTAGATAAGTGTGTTGAATTTTGCGTTTTTTTTTCCTTTTTTTTTGTTTCAGGCGATCTGTCGGTTCATAGGGGTCAATATGGCGGAGCACACTCAGTCGCTATACCCCGAAACCAGAACCGACCTGGTCCTATTCTCTAGAAATAATCCAGGCGAGCAAACCCAACCACAACATATTAAAACATGAATTTGCCACAAAACTATAGAACATATTTACAAATCACAAACGGTTATAACTGATTGGTTCACAACAGCGGCGCAACTAACCGGTAGATTTTGGGGGTTTTAAACCCCAATTTTTACTGTCTATTTTCCGAAAAACAATTAAATTTTTTAAACTTATTGTTGTAGTAAATCAAAATGTTTTTATTAATGTGTCATTAAACAATATACACCTCGAGACTGGACTGACTAGTTTTTCGCGAAGAGATTTATCGGATTCCTGCTTCTGCTAGGTTCAAGGTCAATAGACTAAAAATGAAGTACCTAGTATAGCATATTTAGTAATTTATAATGTTGAATATTTACCTAATACTTATAAACACGCGGAAATTCTAAACGGATCCCTCTAAGCTTTTATTGAGTATAATTATTAAAATTAGAGAAATTTAGGCTAATTTGGTTTTTGGAAGGGGAGGTTCATCTTTAGTTTGGGGTGGCCTAAGCCTTCTCCAGACACTCCTAATTTTGCCTCTAACTTACTCTTAAGCTATTAAAATTAATACTTTGTAGTTTCTATAATATAAATAATCTATTAATTTTATTTACTTACTAGATGAAAATCCTGTCTCCGCCAGGCGAGAGACAATATTAAGTAGCCTCTGTCTCCGTAAGGCTCTAGCCACTGCTAGACTACCACTGTGCCACCATGATTTTAGCTGAAGCCATAACTCCAGAATCACGTGAACAGACAATAAATATATATATATATATATATATATATATATATATATATATATATATATATATATATATATATATATATATATATATATATATATATATATATATATATATAAAGCTGATATTTGTTTTCTATTTGAAATTCTAGAAATAAAAGAACAGTTTACAATAATAAATTGGAATAACTCGTATAAGTCGTGCCTTCACCATTTTGTCGTGATCCTATTGTTGTAGAAATTAAAAACATTTTTAGCCTAGTTAAAAAGCCGAAAAATGCGGCATAACAAGTCTAATTTTGTTTTGTTTTGCTGTAGCTTGTAGACCTCAGAACATGATTCCGAGGGTCTACAGAAAACGTACAAACAAAAACTTTTAAAATTGCAGCTGTTTATCAACTTTTTCACATTTTACAGTATTTTCCGGCTTATTTACTGGGCTGTTGACAATAACAAAGAAAAATTGTATATTATTTACCTTCACCATTTCGTCGTGAATATGCTTTTATAGGTTGTAAAATTATATTTATACTTTATATACAAACACTATGACGAAAATATAATATATTATATTTTATTCAATACGTACCAACATAAAAGGTAAACAAGATACATTTTACTTAATAATTAAGATGTTAACTAACACAAATAACAACGCCTTCACCATTTTGTCGTGAATCTATTTTTTTACAGTTGTAAAATTATATTTATATTTCATAAACAAAAACCAATAAGAAAAGAGATATTTTATTTGATATATACCAACACAAAGGGGTAAACAAGATACATTCTACTTAATAATAATAAAGATGAAAACTAAATAAATGTCCATATACAAGGTTAGTAGTCGTTAGTTTGTTCCAACAGCGCCAGAAACCAGCTGTGCACCGTCACCGACGATCACGCTCATGCGCAGTGATTAAAATGCGTCCCAATTTAATCATTGCGCATGAGCGTGATCATTCGGTGACGGTTTTTTGATGTGTTGGAACAAAAAACCTAAAAAAGTGTATTAAGCTAATCAGTATGTGTATAACAATGCCTTCACCATTTTGTCGTGAATTTATTTTTTTGGAGTTATAAAATTATATTTATATTTTAAATACAAAAACTAATATGAAAATAGACATTTTATTCGATATGTACCAAAAAATGTAATGAAAAGTGCTATTCAGTATATGTATAACATATATTTTTTCTAAGTTAAATCTAACAAACTAACCCTTTGACAAGCTTCATTTATATTTTTACAATTTTATTTTTTTATATGTTTACGTAACACATAAATTCACACTATTAACCTAACATGTAAATTCTAAAAACTTCCTTAAAATACGCCATACATCAATGCCTTATGATGATTATTCCTAATTCTGTATATACAATGACGATTACTGAACATTTTGGCATCCATGATGAGGTCTGGTCTATCTAAAATTTTCTTGTGCGAATGTGCAGTACATGTCAAAAATTCGATGTTATACTATCTGAAAAAAAAAAATATTTTATTAATATTAAAAATAAGAACGCCACAATTTATGATGCAAGGAGCAAGTAGTTCCTATCCAAAAAACTCGACCTCTAAAAGTGCTCAGATCTAAAATAAGACCAACTTCTGTACACATTTTTTTTTTGATCCCAATTTTTTTTGACTTGACAACTTTTTACTGATCTCTCTTTATACAGGGTGTCCCAAAAGAAATGGGACACAGAGCAACAGCAGATTCTTTAGGTCAAAATAATGTAATTTACGTAAACTTGCCTTATCCGAAAGTTAATAATAACAAAGATACAGGTGTTAAACTTTACCTTGCTTTCGTTTTTTCTTAATAATTCTTAACCAAATGACCTAGCGGTACAAAAATTTGGGATTGGGGGTTTTCTGAGGCAAAAATTTTAATTCGTTTACGCTTTTGATGTTGCTACTAGAGGGCGCCAGCTACGGCCTACCTAACTTGTTTTAAATGTCGTAATCCTTTCTTGGCTTGAATATTGACCTGTTTATTAAAAATAAGTTAGTATAACAGGCTGCTATGGGAACAGGTAATATTTGGCATTTAGAACAGAAATCGGCGTTCTTTTTTAATCGCGTAAATTCTGGTGACCATGTTATCGTATTTCATGGATAAAGGATTTTAAACTTTAGGAAACTTAATTTAAACGTTTTAATTATATATATTTGGGTTTTTTATTCATATAGGTCGCGTGATTATAATCCTGTGGACATAATTCAGTGCCGTGTGTGTTTAAGTGTGGATCTAGCGTTTTGGAGAGACCAAGTTGATTTTGGTAGGACGTAAGATAAACGTTTAATAATAATAAATAAATAATTTAATTATAAGGCAAACTTTAAGGTTTTTTAAAAAAGTCTTAAGGCCGAGTGATGATCGCGTTGAAAAATTTAGCAATGGATTGAGTTTGAATGTTTAACAACACGTCATTGTAAATTTTTTCAAGATTTAAGGCAACCTGAAAAAATTTGTTAAACATTCTAAACCGTTGTTAACTTTAACAATTTGCTAAGTTGACAAGGGTTTAAATGTTTAAAAAAATATCAGTTTTTGACAGGTTTACTAAAATCATTGAATAAAATGACAATGCCCTTTTTTGTTAAACACAAACTGTAATTCACAAATTTAACCCGGATCATCACACGTTAATGTTTTACAAACATCAAACTTTGGCGACATATCGCGTTAAACATTGTTAGGACAGTTAACATACCGGTTTATTTTCGCGAGAAGTGGTAACGTAGGGGAAGGTATTCTGACGTCAGTATCTACGTCATTACTTTGTCCCAGTATCTACCGCTATCCCACTAGTCAGGAGGAGCGTTAATAATGGTTATGTCAAATTTAAATTTAAAATAATGGAGGATTCGCGGCTTTTCTATTGTTTTGGTTCTGTGTTTTTTTTTTTGCTATGGTTTAACAACTATTTGGATTGCGATTTTTTGGTTTATTGGTTAATTCTAAAAAGGATGAATTAATACAATTATATTTAAATCAAAAGGGGAAAAATTTACTTTTTTGGATTTGGGAAACAGCTAATATCTTATTAAATGAAAAATTTGGTTTATATATTATCTTTTCGCCTTATTTTTAACTCTCCAAAGAATTACTTTTAAAATTTTAAAACAAAAGTGTATTAAACCATTAGTATGTAAGTTGACATACGTAAACCGTTTCGTTTTTGCGAGGATAGGCGGTTTAAAACCGGTTAGAATGGGGGGGGAAAGAACTGCTATCAACCAGTAGTTAAAAACGGTAAGTCGCGAAAATATCCTTAAATACATTATTTTCTTTTTCTATTTGTTTTTATTAAGTTTAACTTAAAAACCAGTTTAATATTTTTTTGCATACGGGACGATAATCACGAATCTAAAATCAGTATTTTTTCGGAAACCCCTGGTTTTTAAGTTATGAGGCCTCCAAGTGGACTAACCTCAAAATTCTTCCTTCTTAAAACTGTTTATACATACACTAATTAGGCAGTTATATACATGAAAATTTACAAACATTACACATTATTTTTCGTAAAAATCGCCTCAAATGAATCCAGGTTTGTTTCCATTGTTAGTATATGTATAACTGGTTGTCTAATTCATAATTCAGCTCTAAAAAAATAAAAACTGGATTTATTTTAGGTGTTTTTTTCCAAAAAGTAAGCGATAGAATACTGTAAATTTTGGTGTATTTGTTTCATAAATGCGCGTCAAAGAAAATGAAAAAAAAATTTAAATGTTTTTTTTTATATAAATAAAAATAGGGTGGACCTCACTTCCAGATAATTACTTTATTTAATTTTTTTTTTTTTTGTAATTTGTGTATTTTTATTTGATCCATAATACTTTAAAGTTAAATTTAAATCCTCTTTTTTTTGATCCGACAACGTTGCAAATTTTGGTGTTTTTTACTTAACCTAAAAACATAGTGTTTTTCGACTTTTAATTTAATTTTTTTCTGCAAAAATGCATTTTTTCGGATTTTTTATTATTTTATTATTAGTAGATTTAATACTAACAAAATAAGTTCTTTTTATCTGTAATATTTATTTTTTTTCAAATCAAATGGAGCTAAACGACACCGGATCCATGTAATAGGTACATAGGGTCTTCCTAGGGCCACTTTATTTTTTTGACTTTTTCAATGTTTAGAGCCTTAAAAACTCAGTCATGTTTGCCATCGCGAAAAAAGTCTCCCAACACTTATCCTTTACTATAAGCGACCGAGTTCTGCAGTGCAAAGATTTCTTTAACCTTGTAGTCATGGGAACAGCAGTTTTAAAATACAAATATATTGTATATCTCACAAATCATAGGCACCCTGCTTGAAATAAGGTTTTCATGTCTGGAAATTGGCGTCGCCCTCAACACTTGATTCCATCCCAAAATGAGCGTTTCACGTTATTAATGACTCCAATCCTACAAGAAAGCTGTCTATTCTTTGGTCCTTTGACGATCTGTAGGGGACCTGTTATTCTTTTGTAGGTATTTTTAAGACTTCTGCTCCAAAGATTTAGCTAATATATTTCCTTTTCAAGCGGGTTCCACTAGAAAAACACAAAGTGTGTTTGTTTCCTTCTTTTAAGATAATCTAGAACTTCATTTAGGACACTTACGGTACATTAATACTTAAGCTTTGGGCCTTCGTGGACTATGCCACGATAAAAAAAATGTTAAGGTCTCCGTAGGTGAGATAATTGTTTATATCCAGTAATTTTGACGTTTCGATACAATTTATATTTACTTTCCAGTTATTCCAACATAATATATGTAATGTAATACTTGCGTATATGAAATGGGAACAGTATTTTTTTTTCTTATTATGTTTTTTGGGTTCAATGACTAAAACAAACGCTTAAAAGAAAATGTTTCTCTGCTTGTGCCAAAACAAACCACATTTAGAAATAAAAATTCAATGTTCAAATATTAACTAGATGAAAAGCCTGTCTCCGTCAGACGAGAGACAATATTAAGTAGCCTCTGTCTCCGTCAGACGCCACTTTTTTGCTCCTATTTTTCTCCCTGGAGCGAAATTCAATAAACGGGCTTTGTTAGATTCTAGCCACTGCTAAAGACTACCACTGTGCCAAATTTCATGATTTTAGCTCAAGCCATAACTTAAAAAATCCGTGGACAGACAAATAAATATATATACCTACCTACATATAAATATATCCATATAGAAAAATTATATATATATATATATATATATATATATATATATATATATATATATATATATATATATATATATATATATATATATATATATATATATATATATTACTTTTTAAATTAAATACACAAAACAATATTTTTCAAGACCGTAAAGAAAGTACCTCTTCTCCCTCTATTAAAAAAGTTTTTTATCCCAAAATAATTTTTTTTTAAAGGGCTTCAAAAAAATAGCGTACGCAACACGGACGCTTTTTTTTTGGTAAACTTGCCTCGCATCGGCTAGATCCGAATATTGTTTTTTCTTCCGGGCTTGTAACGTAATAAACTTTTCGTTTTCCTTTATCAGTTGATAGTTAAAAACGTTTTAAAAACCAAATGTTTTTGGACAATTATGAAGTGAAGATCACATTCTTCTTTTTAATCTGATTAAATATTTGTTAAATTCACGATATACGCTCGACGAAGCAAAGTTTTTGGGAAAATTTAAATTCGAAAACACAAACTTGTTATTCTCTACTCTACAAAATGATGAAACTATTAATTATAAAATTAATTAGCAAAAATCCCTTTGTTCAATTTTCTAATTGCTACAATTTAACGCTAGGGTCTAGTACAGGTTATTCAAGTATTAAATTAAACTTGTTCCTTCTAAAATTACAAAATTTATATTTTGGATGTGAAGTAACAAACGATTTTAAAAAATACAATAAAATTTGCACCGATGTAATTGTATAGTTAGGAAGGGGAAAAACAGAGATATAAATATCGAAAAACGAAAAAAAATCCATATCGCACCCCTCCCCTAAAAGTGACACAACAAAAAAGATGAATTTTTAAAATTGGCCCCAAAAAAAACTTGTATTTTAAAAAAGGTTTAATAATAAATGTAAAATTGACTTTTGTCTCATGTATAAAAATTTCTTAAACCCGGTAGGTTACGTTTAAATTTTCCAAAACTATATTACATAATGAAAATATAATTACATAATGGACAAGGTGACGCAAAACCAGTTAAGAAAAAATCAAAAAAACGACGCAAAAAGTGAAAACCTAGAATTTTTTTAGAATGTAATTTGCTTAAAATTTGGGGGTTAAAACCCCTTTTCCCCTCTTCAAAATCTATAAAACCCCATGGGCCCTCTCTTTTTAGCCCTTAAAAACCAACCCTTATTATGAAAAAAAAAACCCCCAAAAAAATAGTTATGTTATAACAGTGTTTTGAAAAAATTTAATTAAAAAACAACTTCCTTTCTCTTTAAAACCTTTCAAAAGGGGGTTTCTTTTTAAAATTTTTTGGGGGGAAAAATCCCCCCTTTTTTTAAAAAACCCTTTAAAATTTTAATTAAAGCTCAAGTCAAAAAAAAATTACTCTTTTAATTAAAAAAAAAAGTATTTAATTTTTGAAGCATTTTTTCTTTTTTTTTACCCTTAAAAAAACAACCCATATTATGATTTAAAAAAAAATTTTTAAAACCCCAAAATTAACAAATTGTCTCAGAGTTGAATTAAAAAAAAGTGATTGCTAAAAAAAAATTACAAATTTAATGTTCTAATTCTTTTAAACCCAAAAAACCCCTCCTAACAATCTTACAATCAAAAAAATAAAACCGCGGTTTTTTAACGAATCGCTTTTAAAAATTGGGTTTTTTGGGATGACTCCTTCATTTTTTTTGAAAAAAGGTTCTTTAAAAAAAAATTTTGTTGGTTTTTTAAGAGCTATAGGGTCTTATATTTAAAACTTTTTTAAAGCCCTCATTTTTTTTTTAAAAGGGGAATTTAAAAGGGCTGAAACAAGGTAGTGCTCGTCTATACATACACGTTTTAAACATATCTCACTTAATTTTTTATACAGTAAATAAAAAAAGCAAAAAATTTGAATTTAAAAGCTTCAATTTGATACCCTAGAAATATTTACGTATCTCCCTTTGTTTTCAAAAATTTTTTTCAAGAAATGGTTTTTTTTATTAAGATTTTGAAATTTGATTTTCACTTGCAGCTCCTTTTTTTTAAAATTAGGCAATTTGATTGGTTAAAATTTTAAAATGTATTTATGTTAGAAATAAAAAGGATTAAAAAAGGGGCATAGGATTTTTTAATTGGGGTGGTAAAAGGGGTTGGTTTTGAAGTTTTTTTTCATTTAAAAATTTTGGTTTAACCTTATTTAAATGATAACTCACTCAACCTTTATGATGCATATTTTTTTTTAAAAAAAAAAGGTCTTTACAAATGCTCTAAAAATTTTCCTCGAAAATACGTACTTTTGCGTTATTTGCCTTTAAAACTCTGAAAGTTTGTGTCTGATAAAAAACAGTAACCCTTAAAAACCAAAATTGGTTTAAAATTGGGCCAACAAAAAAAAAAAAAACCATTAAATTCTTTTTTAAAAAAAGCTACAATTTTTTTTATACAGTTTTTTAAAAAAATGCATATTTTAAAAATTTTTTACAAAAGACAGTTAAACCGTTAATTTATCAACAAAATCTCCGTCACATATATTAATTTTTTTTTTCTTAAAATTTTAATTATTTTTTTTTTTATTCCCGATGTATATAAAATAAGAAATTCTAAAAGTATATTAAAATTTTACAAATGGGAACCCATTCACTGCTATTTTTTATTTTAAATTAATTTACTAAAATTTTGATGTTATGGAATTTTTAAAACGTGACTTATTAGACTTTTAATTTTAATTTCAATTTTTAGATTGCTCAGATTATCTTAAAAAATTATCTATTTAATGAGCAAAATTGTGTTTATTTATCTATAAAACATTATTGGCCAATTTTTTTGTTTTCCTATTTAGCCGTTTTTAAACCCTACATTAATAACGAACAAACGAACATGGCGGATGGGTTTTTTCCAAATAAATGGCACCTCAGGAAATCCCCCGATTGCCTATGGTCAATCAGCCCGGTGTTGTTAATAATTAAACATAGCTAGTTAGTTTATCTCCATCACAAGGTTACGAAAACACGAAGGGGGAAGCATATTATGTCAACTTTTTTTATGTTAACTACTAAGTTCCTAATTCGATATTAAGGAATTTTTTTTCGGTGATCTTTTATTTATGGTATTTTAACGGATAAAAACAACACAATAATACCCTTGAAAGCTTTTTTTCTATAATTAAACGATTCAAAATTTTTTTATAACACATTGGTTGGTTGGTGGGTTGGTTTAAGGGGGTTGGTCGCGTGCCCATATTTACTGGAGCCTATTAGCTTTTGTGCGCTCTTTTCTTCTTACCCCGTTTAAAATTTGCTTTCCTTTATTAGGTCTAATAGATGTTTACCAAAAGATGTTTATGCGAAGGAGAAATTCCGCTCTTGTATTTTCCAATATTCTTCTGTACGTCAGTGTCGTGTATTATTTTAACGCTGTTTTCCCCCCCTCCCCAAAAACCTGCATGTTAGGGAACGTTATGTTATGCCCATTTTTTGCAAGTGTTTCCAGATGACAATAACCCTTCGAAAGTCCTGCTTCTTGTCTTAACTGAGTACCCCAGAAGGATAACCTGAGTTGTTAGTTTCTTGGGGAACCTAGGAAACGCATGTCTTGGGCCAGGTTATACATACCAATTATCTTGATGTTGTTTTTGGGCCATCAATCTATTGTTGTTTTCCCTCTTTTAATTGCCCGAAGACTGGCTCTGAGCCATTAAAATTTCCCCAGATGAATCGGCTGTTGCTGATTCATGTGCTTTTCGGGCCCTTTTTAATCCCATGTGACCCAAAACCCACAACATATTGTTTTGGTATGTAACTATGTAATAAACTTAACCCCCTTTCATTCGAATATTACCATTTACAATTATCAGGCTGGTTGCCAAAAACCAAAAAACATCCTGAAAAAATTTAAAAAAAATTATAATTTTTTTAAAATTTAAAAAAAAACGATCGTCAAAAAAAAAATTGTAATTAACTCAAGCAATAATTGACGATTAATTATCTCAACCCTTAACGGTCTTAATCATTAATTGCTCTAATTAAATACCCTTGTTTCGTAAAGTTATTATTTAATGAAAAAATTATAAATTTAATATAAAATTAAAACAAGAACTATTGTTAAATTTGTTTTAAATTTTGGTTACAAAGGACATTTTTTTAGACTACAAAAATTTTCAAAAAAATTTTTTTTCTGTTATTATTGCTAAGGGGGCAAACAGCTGTAATCATCAATATTAACTCAGTCGAAACTAAATAAAAATGACCAGTAACTTCAAAAGAAAAAAAAACCCTAAAAAATTTTAAAGCTAACCCTCTCGATCTTATGTCAAAATATCTACTCAGCTGCCAGAGCCGCTCAACCAAGTTAAGTAGTTGCTGAAGAAATAATTTTTTTAAGCTCTAGTCCAAAAAAAAAAATATTTATGGTTATATGGCCACCGTTTTTTTTTTTTTTTTTTTTTTTAAGGGCAAATTAATTTTTTAACTTTTCCCCTTTCCTTTTAAATCGAAGCATATCAGTTATTGTAGATGGTCATTTTCCTTGCCTCTACCAAATTGATAATGAAATACCTCAGAGCTTAGTACTAGCTCCGCCTTCATGCCAACTTTACATCAACTATCTTCTTTCTTTCACTCATAATCTCATCAATAGTTTTCAGGACGATACATAGCCCCTAAGCAATATTTAATTTTTTTTTAACCTAATTTAAAAAAAAGCTCAGAAAAAAGCAGGAATTTTTTCAAAAAGGGCCCCATTGTATTATTTGTTTGGAAAATAAAAAATTTTTTTTCCCTTTAAAACCAAAAAAAAAGTCATGTTTGATGTCGCGAAAAAAAATTTGGCCATGCAGAACAAAAAAAAACCTTTTTTAAACCCGTTAACCCCCTTTCGAAAATAACATTAATTAGCACCTTATATCCATAGTCACAACACCTTTGACAAAGCTCTTTTTTCTTTCGAGCCAACCAAAAGGTTTTTTTTTTTTTGTATTCCAAACAGGACTTCTTAAAAAAATGTTCCCATGTCGGTGAAATGTGTCACCTACATCTCTTAGAATTCTTGATTCCATCCAATAGTGCCAGTTTCTGCCTCTCTTGCTCATCGACAAGCTATAGTGGCCTGGTTCCTCTTTTTTAGGGGTTTCAATGTAATTTGTTTCCTAGCAGCTCCCACTAAAGCAACAAAAATGTTTCATGCATACCTTTACAGTTTATCAGGGGAAACTATGAACTTCCCACTTTGTATATTCCTTTATCCCAGACCGTGAATCCTGCTTCCTAGGGTCTTTTCTTCTCCTCAGTCTTAAAATATTTAAGTTCCATGTCACAAAACTCTGGCTCTCCCAAATAAAAAAAAGGTTTTTTTTTTTCCCCCCCCTTCGTCCACACATAAAACTTTATAGTGAATATTGTACTGTACACTGCGACACTCAACATGTCGTCAATGTCTTTGCAACTACGAAATGACAAGGAATATTTTTCCAGCCAGCTAATCCTCCAAACAACTATTTATCTAGAAAAAAAAAAAAAGATTTTTAAATTTCAATAATCGTGTAGCATCTGTCACCGATGCGAATATTTTTTTTTTTCACTTGTCTAAGCTAGCCATGGGCTGTCACACTATCGTTTTTTTTTTTTGGGGAAAAAAAAATAAATGTCGTATGTTAAACGGGAAGGAAAGTACCACGTATGCTTTTAAAATTTCCTATACTAGGAAGAAACAAAAAAATACTAAAAAATAATTAGGTACATTAAAATGGACACCTTACAAAAAAAATTTTTTTTAATTTAGGAACACCTTAAAAACTTTTCTTTTTATTAAAGATCCATCTTTTAAATACCCTTTGGGGAAAAAAAAGTTTCGGCGTAATTACCTTTGAAGTTTACATCTGATCCTTTAAATTTGACATCAGTTTCCCCAAAAGATTTGTGATGACACAAGTCCTCCCCATTTTCCCGTATTATTTTTTTTTTTTTTAAATTTTTTTTTCATTAAAAAAAAAAAAAAACCCCAAAAAATAATCAAGTTTCTTTATTGTGATTTAAAAAATAAAGGGGGATAATGTCAATTAAGTATTCAACATAATAAGGGTAATTACGCATTAACATTTTTTGTTGAGATATTCTTGTCAGAGGGGAAAAAAACAGATTGTAACGTTCTGTTTTTTTAAAAACACAAATGAAAATGGGGTAATCCACTAAGTGAAAACCCAAAAATTTTTTTAGTATCCGGATTAGCTTCGCTTTTATTCGATTTATTTCCTTTTATCCGGATGTAATATAAGAACTTAGCCGCTGTGCATTGCGAAAAATCGGTGGTTAGCGGTTCATGAGTAGATACCGTTTTCCCCAAAAAAGGGTTTTTTACTTGGTTTTTAAAAAGCTTTAGCTTTTTTAAAAAAATTTCGTTTAAAAAAATATTAGGCAGTATGGTTTTTAAAAGGGTTTTAAAAAATTTTTTTTAACCCCAAAAAAAAATATGTGCAAGAGGCATTTGCAAAGACCCTCCAGGAATTATTGTGAATATTGGTCTTTCATAGATAAATTATTTTATTCTTGCTTGTTTTAAAATACTCTGCAAATGTGTAAAAGTGTAGACCAAATTTTAAAAAGGGGAAAAAGTTTGTTTCAAAATTTTGTAAAAAACCAAGATATTTTAACTTGGGAAAAAAAAAACATCCAGTAATTAGTTTAAAAAATTTTTTTCTAAACTGTCCAATATGCAAAAAAAAAAACACTTTTATTGAGATAAATATTATATGGTCAAGTAAGGTTTCTTAAAAAAAACCGTTTTACGGCTATCAGAACAAGGTGGGTCACGAACCACGTTTAATCACGATTATTTTTTTAAAAAATTTCTAAATAATTTAGACAAAAGGGTATAAAAAAATAAAGTACCAAGAGTTTATGAGTCTGAGGGTTGGCCCGTTCAGATGTTGGTATGAAGGAAGTACCCCCTCAGTTTATAGGCTCGGGTTCATTTGTAAAGTATCCCATATGGTTTGAGGTCCAATTAAGGTCATGTAGTGTAGTGCCCGTAGTAAAATTTTTCCAAACTGTGAAATGACACTAAAATTTGGCCCAAGGGGGTTGTCACATATGATTAAGGCACCGAATATTAAGGCACAATATACAATATTCTCAAAAAGGTACCTAATGTCTGAATGGGGTTTATATTAAAGTAATGGATATTGATGATGCGAGGTTAAAGGCATCATTGAATACAATCAATATTAGCTTTGTTCCAGGTCATTTAATGAACCCATTTAGAACTAGAACTAACCATTTGGGATTGTTTAAACCGCATGTCCGGTTATTTACTATTTTTCCCATTTTTATTTACCGCAAACGACTTTCTACAGCTAAAAGTTGACGTTCATTTTCTACACTTAAAACATTTCTTTAGGAAGATACCGTTTGCTACCATTTATCAGACTGTTTTTAACCTGCGGAAAAAAACAGGGGGAAGGATACAGTTAGTAAACGGTTACTTTTGAAATAAATTCCACTATATTTTTGGATTTTAATTTATTTATTGCAATTACCATTAAAAAAAAATAAAAAAATGCTGAGAAGGTATACGGTTACATTTTTTTTTTTAACTAACAACAAACATGTGAAAAAGAATACAATTGTAATAATGGCTAATACTTTTGGAGTTCTAATATTTTTTCCTCAATACTCCATACAAAAATAGCAAGAAAATAAAATAACTGTTATACGGTAAGTTGCTTTTTTAAAAAACAGAAAACAAAAACCCATCAGCACCCTATTTTTTTTCAATTAATAAAAACCAAAATTTGGGTCTGCGAACACAGAACTCTTACTAAAAATTCCCAAATTTCATTAACTGCAAACGCCGTTTTTTTAACTGCGCATACGTAGCCCCTGAACGGGTTCGGAACACCCCCGCAAACAAGCTGTTGATGTTATCTCACGCCTCAGGTATTCTTAATGGGTAGATTGGTGTCATTGTCTTGTAGCAAGTAGTTGAACTATAACTGATAAAATTTTTTTGAATTAATAGCAGTATTAAATGAACAATTTTATTTTAACAATTTGGTGAAAAACCAAAAATCCAAAGATCGTTTGCCCAAATTTAGAAAAAAAAGTACTTTTATACAACCCCTTTGGGTTCCACAAAATGAGTTTTTAAATGCTTTTATCATATAAAAAAAATTTTTTTTAAAATATTTGTGCTTTCGGAAATAAATTGGTAGTGGGTACCACTCTCAAAAAACAAAAATAGATCCTGGGTAAGGTGTATCGGCTCTTGAAAAAAAGATGCTAGGGGAAAAATTAAGACAACTTTATATTAAAGAATCATTTATTTTTCAACACGGGTATGCTTTTTAAAACAAATTAAGTGTCATAAGAGCATGTTAGTTGTATTAGGTTGAATGGTTTAATGTTTTGGGTTTTCAAAAGGTTGGATGTTACACACACTGACCCTTAATTTTAAATTTGTTTAAATTTTTAAAAAAATATTTTAGTAAACAAGATAATTTATTGTCCTTCATTTGGGAAATATTTTTTTTAAATGGGTTTTTCATTGTATCGGTTTTTTTTGGTCTTGTAACGTCCACGAAGGCCTAAAAACCTAAGTACTAACATACATAAAAAAATTTTAAGGTTTGGACGGAAAGTAAGGACCCTACAGATACAAGGGTTTTACACACTCTAGAAATGAAAGGACAAACAAAGTTGGGAAATTTTGGGGCCCTTTTTGGGCTGTAAAAATGCATGAAAGTAGCACTGCGGTTCTCCATTAGAAACCGCTGGGGAAAAAAAATATTTTTAGCGCTCCTCAAGCCGCCGGGAAATTTCCTATAAAAAGCGGTAAAATGCCTCATCTTGTCGGTGGACAAGAAAAAAAATTTCTTATGAGAGGGGGTGGGGTTAATAAGGCAAACCGCTTTTCTTCAAATTGAATTGGCAATGCTAAGAGTTTTGGGAGATGCCATTCTCCAAACACGGGGAAAAATATTTAAGCAGGATCTGTATTTTTATATTTAAAAGGCGGGCTTTAGATCCTTTCTTGGGAATAGATTGCACAATTGCGCCCTTTTTTA
>JAHBCN010016431.1:0-19586 GCA_019359885.1 Listronotus oregonensis
AGAAGATAATGGAACGAAATTTTAGACAGAGCTTAATTTAATAGCTCCCTAATAGGTCTATTTGTTTTCCAGAAATAGAGCACTCTATTTTACACTTTTTTGTCAATAAACCGTTTTTTATCGTCAGTGTAATTTAGGACTAGGTGTTTGGTATAAATTCTGATGTAAACTAGTTTTCACTTAAGTACTCTAACTCTCAAATGTTGCATTTTTACTCGACTTAAAGTTGTTTGTTTATAAACATAACCATGAAGCCATTTTTAATTTCTAAAATAAGTCTAAAACGCGTTTGGTATAAAAATCAAATACGGAACTTATTAACACTTAGTTCCACTTTGTAGTCATACACTTACACTCTGAACTTGATAACAAACAGACCTATAACAGTTAAAAAATGACTTCGTTTACTCAGTGGTGTGGGTACGGATACTACCGTAGGGGGTCGTCCATTAATCACTCCTCCCCGAAATTACGTGTATTTTTTTTTAGAAAGTATCTTTAAAATTTCAGAAAATTATCTTTGGTGCGGTATTTACGCACTGCAGTCGTCCTTTTAAGTCCGTTTATCTCGAAAACCGTCGACTATACGACTTTATACCAAGGGAACCTTTTTTACGTAAAAATGTTCAAAGAAACATAATTTATTTAAAAGATAGCGAAAATACACTCGGCGAAAAAAAATATGACCTTAAATAACTAACCACCCCTTTGTTCCTACGCCACTGGTTGCAATATGGGTCACCTGATATTTTCAAAAAGTGACCTCCAATCACTCTAACTTATACGTAAAAGTTAATTTCTGTATTGTAAGTAGATCCTAATAAATTAAATAAAAACCACTTTTATGCACCATCTTTAAGGGCCTGTAATTCCCTCTGGAAGCATTTCCGGACCTATGTTAATATGAACTTTTTTTCATATCTTTTTACGTAGAATCGTACCTTAAAATTTTTCATCGTCATTTCCGGACACCCTGTATAGTATCATTCGTATCGTAGTTACCATTTGTAAGTTAGTAAAACTAAAGATGATCCGGATTCGTGATCCCATAAATAGGAATGGATTCCTTCATTATTGTTGGTGATTCTATTCCTCTATAATGATCCGGATCCGTGAATCGAATCCTTTTTAAAGGATCCGTCTCAGCTCTGAGTACAGGTAAGTATAATCTGATTCAATTCTGGAAAATTAAGAACCCTGATAAAAATGTAAAAAACAGATATGTAACGGCGAGTCGCATATCTGTTTGGACCGCTTTTCGTTTGTTTAGAATTTAGAAATCGGGCGTTCAACGATAAAATAAATACACGTAATATTTCACTAGACCCCCCTCCTCCCTCCTTGTGATATTTCGTGATTTTTGTCGAACCCTCTCCCCCCTCTTTCCAACCTCACGTGATTAATGGACGACCCCCAGGAGGGTTTAAAAAATGGGGGGCCACTGGGGGCTTCCGCGGTTAATTTGATAGACGACGCGAAACGAAGGGCATTAAAATCCAAGGGAAGAAATGCACTTTACTTTAAGAGGAATGTATATAATTTTTTCTACTACTTTTCATTCAAATTTTAAAAATTATCTTTGGATTTTGTATTCTAATAATAAATTGTGGTTTTAATTGTTGGGAAAAACTCCTGTATTAAAACCTTGTCAAAGTATAACCTAAGATTTGAAATCACTTAAGACATTGACATTGACAAGATATAAATTAATTGGCATGTTCGGCTGGAACAGGAAGTTAAAAAAAAATTCTACTTGCGTGCGCACGTACTTACTCTGCGCACGCAAATGAGTGCGCAAAGTTTAACTTTGCGCACGGGAACTCTTTGCGCACGTATTTTCGTTCTGCATGTTTGCAGAATGGTCGATTTTTTAATGTATTTATAACTTCTGGATGAAATAATATTAAAAAAAAAGGGTTTTACATATTCTTTTATTGTGCTTTATTGAATTTTAGATACATTTGGCGCTTAGTAAATATCCCATATCAATTTTCTTTATTATCATTTTAATATTTTTCCATGCACCATGTACTTCATAGACCCCATGCTAAACAATAAAAAATCAAAGAATAAGTGGAAAAATTTTCTAATGTCACGGAAGCATCAGAAAATTTGGTAAAAAGTTTAAAATAAGTTTCTAAGAATGGAGGAAGAATTGCCAGACTATGTTTTAAAAGCCGCAAGTTTGGCCAACTTAGAGCTCCTCCGGCAAAATCAAAAGAAAAGTACGAGAAACAGTATAATTCATTTGAAACATGGTGTGAAGAAAAAGGCGTTGGAACTTTGAAAGAGGAGGTACTTTTAGCCTATTTTCTCAAATTAAGCAAGGAATTTAGTCCAAATACTTTATGGTCGAAATACTCCATGCTGAAAAGTGTTTTAAAGATCAAGAAAAATGTAGATATCGGCAAGTTTTATAAGTTAGCAGCATTTATTAAGAAACAAAATGTCGGCTTTCGGCCAAAAAAGTCAAGGATATTTTCAAAGAAGAAATATCTACATTTATTAATGAAGCACTGATGAAATATATTTTTGAAAAAATTGCGACCATTTTTGGACTTTGGCGCCTGCAGGAGAAGAACTCAAAAATGAAAACATCCGACATCGAGGACAAAGGCAACCTAATTGTTGTGAAGATTCCAGACGCAAAAAACTATACCTCACGTACTTTCGTCCCGTCTGAAGAGATCAACGACGGAAAGTATTTGTTCTATATCGGAAGTATACAGCATTACGGCCACCGACAACACATCAACGGTTTTCGTATATTTCAAAAGGGAATTTGCACACAACAATGCGTTGGAATCAATACATTTGGAAAGATGCCTTCTGAGATAGCAGCATTTTTAAAGTTGCTGAATCCAGAGCTATATACCGGCCACAGCTTCCGGCGATCTTCTGCAACGTTACTTGCAAATTCCGCAAAAGGACTCATAGATATAAAGCGGTTAGGCGGTTGGAAATAGACAACGGTAGCCGAGGGATACATTGAAGAATCAACAGGCTACAAAAAGGGGTTAAGTAAAAAAAATTTAAACTGCAACAAGCCAAAAACTCTCAAGAAGCCAGATGAAATGACCTGTTCCACAGACGCTGTTCAATCAGCTAAAACACAAGATTTCGTCTTAACATCGAGCAGCGAACCATCATCGACGTTCCTAAGAAATCATTTGAAATCGGCCATAAACCTTCAACATGCAATTATTGTTAATAATAATTAATAATAGTTTTTTTGTATAATCAGTTAAAATAAAAATTTAATTATTTACTTTGGATTTTTAATTTTTACTGAAATATTCGTATAGTTCTAATAATCATATTCTTTAATAAAACGCTCGTAGAAAAAGTATTCGCAAGTAGAAGAAGTATTGTTCCTAATACTTGCGCAAAGTGACTTTTCCGCACTTAAAGCTGCACAACTGCTTTGGCGTGGGGAAAAGTATTACTTTGTGCACTTATTATATAGGAAAATAACTATTACCTCCCTAGGGAGGTAAAGTGCTGTTTTCTACCCTTATTCAGGGGTTGAAAAAGGTATTTTCTAAGAAAATAGTAGATTTTTTTTATCATTTTCTTAAATTTGATTCTTTATTTTAAACAAAATTAGCCTCTTGAGCTCTTGAGTTTTCCTCGTATCACTCGACATTTTTATGTAATTAACCTAGCTGAATACTAGAAAATTTTTTGGGGTTAGATAATACATCTAGTTAAAAGATCTACATGCTATAATAGCGATATATTTTACAGGGTGTCCCAAAAAAATTGCTTTTTTACCGAAATTTATTAATGATTAAAACTCATTCTTTTAAATAAAGCATATTTTTCCCATTTTTAAACAGACCCATAATTTACTTACAAAATGTCCATACATGTTTCTATATCTATCTGGCACCGTTCTTTAAATACAGGAAAATTTATTTTTTTTATGCCCATATAATACATTCCACAACAAACCACCCCTGACAACAATATTGTCTGTCAGGACAATTTAAAACAAAAACTTTTTGGCCTACCTTGGGTAAATTGTAAATTAAGGCAGTGTTTTGTTGTGGATGGTATTTGAAAACATGGGAAAAATTAATACTTATTTGTCTGTATTTAAAGAACGATGCCAGATGGGTATAGAAACATGTATGGACATTTTGTAGGTAAATTATTTGTTTATTCGAAAAGGGGATGAAATAAAATATGTTGTATTTAAAAAAAAAGTTTTAACCATTATTAAATGTCGGTAAAAATTCAAAATTTTTGGGACACCCCGTAAAATATATCGCCTTTATAGCATGTAGATCGTTTAAGTGGATGGATTATCTAACCCCAAAAAAATTTCTAGTATCCAGCTCGGTTGGGCACGTTAATATTAAACCTTTTTGACATGATAATAATCCTTAAAAAACAAAATAATTAATTATTTTTTCAAAAACGGTAGGAGATAGATATAGGTAGATGTTAACAAAAATTACTTGGAATTTTGTGTAGGATCCGAATATGCAGTAAAATATGGGGTGTTCTGTATCAAATTACAATGTTGCCATTGTGGTCGAGTAGATCTGGCAATGCTGAACTGCCAAAATATTTTTAAAATCTAGATTAATAGGTACCTGTTATGGCCATGTACCAAATTTTAAAAAGTTCTTTTTTTATGGTTCTCCAGAACTCTTAAGAGGACACTTAACGTGAACCATCCTGTATAATTAACAGCTTTTGGTAAACTAGTTTGGATGATTTTTACAAACTTTTTTAATACTTTAAAAACTGTAAACTGTTCTTTCCATTTATGTATATCTAGCTGACCTTATAAAACCCTAGCATAACTTTTTAAAGTAACCTCGTATGTTAAAAAAAAGCTATAAAAAAGTACTTGAATAAGAAAAAAAATACAACATAAAATTTAAGACCCGATATTATACTCCAATTAAATTTAAATGTTATATTTACCTGATTTGTTTGTGTTTTCGTAGCGCGACAGAAAATTTATAAACAAGTAATAGACAGGTAATGCAGAAGAAATCACACAAAACTCGCGTTAAACGATAGAAAACGGAAATAAAGAAGTATACAACAAATCATCAAAAACAAAAACATAAACCCGAAAAACAACAAAAACAATCCCTGGCGACGCTTTCTCTGTCAGAATTTGCTGTTTTCCCCCATGATTTTCTAACCCCAAATTCCACAGATGATATTTGCCGAAAGCGCCCGAAATGTCGACGAAGCAGTTTTCGTAATGGAATTTTTGGGGGAGGAAAATGTATTGCGGTTTCCTAGAGTTTTCATGGATTTTCTTTTGTAGAGTGGACCTGATAAATATTCAAAGTTAACGAATGCTTGTTCGTCGTTAGCCAATGAACGGGAGGACTGGAATATTCTTTGGTTGCCTATATCATGAGTAAATAAAAAGAAAAATAAATTAAATATAAATCTTAAAAAATATTAATAGTACATACATCTTGGACTAAGATGACAGTGGAATATTAAAAATTAATTTAGGGTATTATACCATAGGTATTACCTATTCTGGTCGATCTAGCATATTTTTAAACATGATCCTTGTATCCCGCCTCCTTCACCATAACTTAATATTAAAAAAAAACTAAGTTGCGCTAAAGCGAGTTAAGGGTGTTTTCTGTTTTTATTAGTGATAAAATAATAAAAAACAATTTGAGAAATGAACTTCTTTTGGCTTATATTTTCAGGCATACCTTCATGTAATCGGTGGTAATCCTCAGCAGGATTTTCAAATTTTTGTTTTATCTAAAAAATAAGACACTACACCAAATACACAGGGTGATTCATAAGGAAATGTCAATACTTCAGGTACGTAGTCAGGGTCCAAAAATAAACATAAAATTCTATACAAATATGGGTCCGCAAGGCCTTCGTTTTCGGAATACAGGGTGTTAAAATTTTTATTTAATTTTTCTATTTTTTCAATAAAATCTAAATAATTAAATTTGGGGAAAAAAGGGGGTTTTTTTTGGTATAGGTTGAATCTAACTTATTAGGGTCTTACTTGTAGGGGCCACTTACATCTTTTTTTTTTGAACAATCAAATTTTTGGTCTGCCCTGAAACTTAGGTATACTTAAAAAAAGTTGATATGAGCAACCGTTTTCGAGTATTGGTTTAAAAAAAAATTACAACCATCTGATTTCATTATACAAAATTAAACAAAATAACAATTAAACAATATGTTTTTAATTTTTAAAAAATTTATTGTTCTTAAATTATTTCCCCAAAAAAAGCTAGGTTTTTAATTTAAAAATTCCACCTTTTTTCCCCTATTGGGGCCCCCCAAAAAGGGGAACCCCAATTTTTTTTTTTTTTTCCCGGCCAAAAAAACATTTTCATTTTTTGGGGAAAAAACCCTGGAAAAAAAATTTTTCATTTTGGAAATTGCAAAAAAAAAATATTTTTTTTTGCAGCGCCCGAAAAAAAAATCTTTTTTTTAAAAGAAATTGTCTATTTTTTTTTTTCGAAATTGGTGAAACTTTAAAAAATCCAAATTAAAAGTTTCTTTTTTCAAAAATTTGCCATTAAATTTTTTTCCTAAAATTTTTTTTAAATATTTTTGGTCCCCATTTTTAAGATAATGTAATTTTTTGGGAAAAATTTTGGTAAATTCAGGGTCGTTTTTTTACCTTTGGGGGCCCCCTGGGTTAGGAGAATGTTGGGCCCCTGGTACTATTTTTTTATTAATCCAGGCAAAAGAATAGATGAGTGGGTTCGTTTTGGTTTTTTTTTTAAATCTTTTTATAAAAAAACAAATATTTTACCTTATCTGTAAATTTGATCGCCGAAACTGGGGCCCCCAAATCGGGGCCCTGGGCATTTCCCCCAAAGATGCCCGCTCCCAGGGGAAAAGAAAGCCCCCATTTCCAACTCAAAAAATTTTCCCCCAAACCCCCAAATTTAAAAAACCCCCCAAATTTACTAAAATTCCCCAAAAAAAAATTCAATCTTTATAAAAAAAAAATAGTTTTTTTAAAAAAAAACTTATTTTAAAATTTTTAAAAATAATTAAAAATAAAAAATTTTCCCTTAAACAAATTAAAATTTTTAAAAAAATCAATAAATATTTTCACAGAACTTTTTTTTTTTTATTCATAAAACTAAATTAAGTAACAAATCTCTTACTGACTAGTGTCGCTAAGGCGGTATGTACAAAAATGAATATGATTGGCTAGATTGGATTATCCCAGGGCCTTTTCTTTTAACACCTTTTACTTTAATTAAAATTTAAGAAAAAAAACTTTTTTAAATTTGGGGAAAACCCAATTAAACCCAAACCTAAAAAAATAAAAAATTATCAAACTTTCTTTGGGAGCACTGAAAAAACTTTTTTGCAGGTTCCAAAATGATTTTTTTTGCCAATTACTTGAGGCCTACAGCATCTAGTTTATATTTGATGTGGGTCCCATGTCACACTTTTTAGATAAAAAAATTGAAAATCGATGAAAGTAGCAAAAGGTGTACTACCTTTTTCTCTCTCGCTCCAATGTGCTGATTGGTCGGCCTTTCCCCACTGACCAAATCAAACCAGGAATTTGCTTCTAAAAGATTGGCCTTCCTAGTTAAATCAGTATAAGAATAAAAATTCAGTGCTTTTAAAAAGTAAGAAAAAAAAACAAAGCCAAAAACATTTGATTTGAACTGGCGGCCGGCATTGCTTTATATTGTCCCTTCCCACGTCTGTAAAAATAGTCCATATAAAAACAACAGTTAATCAAACCTTTTTACTACTGATTTTTTTTAACACTATTTTCTTAAAACTGATCCAACTATCATTAAAGTGTTGTTTAATTAAAGTATTCCCAAAATTTTAAAATAATAATTCACATGCCCAAATACCTTTAAAATTTGCAGAAAATTAATTACAATTCCTTTTTGGTTAATTTTATCAAAATTAAAGCCAAAGTCAAATTTCAACAAAAATGTTTCGAGAACTTTTTTACCTCCTTCGGTCCATTTATAAAAGACTGAACTATAAATTACCAATAATAAAATTTTGGCTAAGAAAATAAAACTAAATGGTACTTATGTATTTATTACAAAAATCACAAATTATAAAACTTTCAAATTTCCCCCCTTCTTCTGAGCACCCACCAGTACCTAAAAAAAAATTAGAAAATGATTAACTTAATGTACAAAATATAAATAAAGAATTATTTAAATTTAGTATAGACCAAATAATAAAACAATTCTTTATGTTATGGCTAAAATTTCTTTTAAAATTTTTTTTTCGGTAAATTATTTTTTTAATAAAACTTATTTTTAGTTTTTTAATTGTTTTTCCCAATTCCCCACCCCTTTTTTTTGAATTCCCTGATTTCCAAAAAGGGGGAACCTGATATATAAAAGTTATTTTTCTAGAATAATACCCAATTTTTTTATTTGACGGGTTTTAAAAAAAAAATGCCATAACTCCCCGATCTAAACTTTAAAAAATGTCCTCAACTTTGGACAGGCAGCATCATGGAAAAAACTTCCCGTTTCCTAGCGGGAAATTTCTGCCCCCGTAAATTTCTGGACTCCAATAAGCAATTGGGCTTTTGGAGCGTGGCGTTGGGGAGTAAATAAAAAAAAAATTTAAAAACCTTTGGAGGTTTTCCTCTTGACACGTCCTGGTCGGCCACCACCGAATGGAGACTTCAGGGAGAAGTCAATGTGTTTCTGAGAGTCCAACCGAACAACAAATGATGGAATGTTTACCACTTGTTTACGTACTCTGTCAAAAAAGGAAAATAATTATGACTATGCAAAGTTAAATATACATATGGTAATATAGTAATTAAAAAAAAAAATTATTTACCACAAGGGTTTAAGACTAAAAATATAAGATATTGTCGCCTCGCAAGGTACCCAATCAAGCTATAACAAGCAAGTTTGGGGCATAAGCTGGTATCTTTCCTCTACGAGTATCTTTAGCACTAGCCTAAGCATTAAATTCCCTTAACCAGTGACTCTAAGACTCGATAAATACAAAACTGGTACTCCTACCATAGAGTTAGTAAGTATACCTATTATTAGGCCATTTTAAGAACGATGTAAGCAAAAATAAATATAAAAAGGTCACTTGCATTTGTAATTAAGGTTACTGACTTTTTGGATCAATGCAATACATTTCGGTTGTTTTTACTTTCATTACTATTCAATTAAAATGGCTCAATTTAAGTACATGCTCGCATAAAAAAGGCAGGAAAATCAGTAAAGAAATTGAATAAACAAATTACTATGCCTACTTTTCACATTAGTTAAACCACAAATTTTTATAACTTGTGTAAATGCTTTATTACATTTGAATAAAACTTGTTACCTGTTTTCTCACCCAGGCATGTCAAATACCAATGTAATTTCAAGGCGTTAGTTGTTCAACTAAGTGGCCCTTAAGAATTATTTTCAAATCATTAGAAAAATGGATTACCGGATGTGTCTCTGTCTGATCAAAACACGGGCGTGGTGAATTGATTTAGCTAATCCAAGTTTGAACACCTGAGTTTGCAGACGCCTCTCCAAAAAGTCTTCAATTTTCAAACCCAGTACATAATCGAGCTTCATCCTATTTTCATCCAATACTCCAATACGCACCAGACGACGCAGAAGGGCATTACCTATAAAAAACATTAAAAATTATTTTTAGCTATACATTTCTAAAACTATAATTTAAAATAAAGGTAATTGTTTTTACTAATCAGGCCCACGACCGATTTTATTAAAATTTAGTATACCAAGATTTTTTGGGGTGCTGATCACAAATCTGAAGTAAAATTTTGTTGAAAACTTCTAGTTTTTAAGTTATAACAATCTACTCGGACCTAACCTCAAAAACACACAAACTTTCCTAAAATTCCCCCTTCTTAAAACTGGTCACAACCAAACTAAGTGATTTTATTATAGAACATCTAATATTTTACAGGATAAACTTAGCTCCACAATTATTAACTTACTAGTTTTACTAAATAACATTTAAATTTTTATTTAATATTAAAAATAAAATCAACAAAATTATTAAGTGATTTCTAAATAGATAACTTGGTACCGCTGAAAGTCAAAAAAAATGTTTTTACCAACATTAAATGTAAAAAATATCTTTAATAGAGAAATTGGAAAATCCTATATAAAAAAAGCATTATTTTAATCTCTTCTAAAGGGTACATTATAAGAGGGTATAAGGACTCCTGAATTTATATTTCAAGGTGTTGTTATTTAGAAGTCAGATATAATGACTAAAAAAACAATAAAAACTAATTAATTCTAGCAAATAATGTCATAAGCCCATCAGGTAAAAAATTACCAAAATAAAATATAAAAACGTGTATCCTCAACTTTCGGCACAGACAAAATCATAGTAAAGACTCTTGCCTGTTTCCTAGCGGGAATTTTTCTGCCCCTTCGTTAAATTTCTGGCACTCCTAATAAGCAATTGGGCATTATTGGAGCGTGGCGTTGGGGCAGTTTAAAAAATAAAAAAAGTTAATGTTGTAACTTACCTTCGAATAATCTTTTGGGGTCTTTCTCTTCCAATGTAAGCAATTCACGAGCAGCTTTACGAATTTTAGCCAAGGTTAACTTCACTCGCCACACCTCACGCTTGTTACGCAGACCAAAGGCTCCAATAATTTTCAGTTCCTGGTCCAAACGGGCCTTTTCATAGGGACGTCTGGGCGTTACATATGTTTTTGAACATACGTTAGGGATTCTTCCGTTCACCATGATGGCAAATTAAGGTTCCTCTAAAAAATTAAAAACTAAGTATTTCTGCAGATGATAAGATATCTAGAACAGAGCCACGTTTATAAATTTTGATGCCAAGTGAAATACCTTAAAAATTGTAACTATGTCATGAATCAGATAAGCAATTTATAATGCTTTCTGGGATTAAACAAAGTTTTGATGTAGCCTTGCACGATTAGGAGCCTTTACAATAAAACGCAAAGCACCTTGCCCAGAGTACAAGGCATAACCTCAAAATATTCATCGAAAAAAATCTTGGTCATCCTGCAATGTATTGCATTGTTATGATAAAACAATGCAAAAGATATTAAAGACTATTCCTAAGACATGAATATTTTTAGGAATAATGTGCCTAATTTTAAAAACGAAACTTACCCCAACCTATCACTATGAGAGCTGTTCAAAAAAAGAAAGGTGAATAAAATATTTTTCGTTCTCTTCCGTATCTTGTCGACTTTTGTTTTCCCCCACCAACATTTATATGACCAAACAGCGCTGCCAACTTTATTTGCGAATGTAACAACCCTGTTCTAAAGTGCACCGAAAGCGCGTCCTCTCTAGGGATGTCAATAGATCGATAGCACAGAAACATGCATCATTCAATCAATAGTAATAGGCGTGTTGTTAAATTCAACGATGAATCGTGCGCACTAATCGCTGATTCATCAAGCCGTTTTTAAATTAATTGAAGGAAAAGCGCTAAAGAAAGATGGCCGTTGTTTTAGTAGTATATGGACAAGGATAAAACTAGCGGTAATCTAGTGTGACGTCACGATAGATTTCAGCGCTAAACCATCTGAAAAATTTAACAAGCCTAATAATCATAAGCACTTGATTCTCTTATCTTTGTATCATTATAGCAAAGGGATCGATATATACGAAAATTGACATTACCCAGCTTATTAAACCACAGCTTAAACTAAACTATTAATAGTATCGATAGCTGATAGGCGATATTAGGTCTGTTTGTTATTCAGAAATAGAGTATTCTATTTTACACCTTTTGTCGATAAACCGTTTGTTATCGTCATTGTAATTTAGGACTAGGTGTTTGGTATAAATTCTGGTGTAAAATAGTTTTCACTTAATTACTCTAATTCTCGAAGTAGTGAAGTTAGATGCATTTTTACTAGACTTACGGCCGAGTGATGATCGCGTTGTTAAATTTAGCAATGGACTTAGCAGTTTAGAATGTTTAACAAAACGTCATTGTCATTGTTATTCAATGATTTTAGTAGGCAACCTGTTAAAATCTCACATTTTGTTAAACATTCTAAACAACAATTTGCTAAGTTCACAACGGTTTAGAATGTTTAACAAAATGTCAGATTTTGACAGGTTGCCTACTAAAATCATTGAATAACACTGACAATGACGTTTTGTTAAACATTCTAAACTGCTAAGTCCATTGCTAAATTTAACAACGCGATCATCACTCGGCCGTTAAAGTGGTTTGTTTATAAACATAACCATAAAGCCATTTTTAATCTCTAATATAAGTCTAAAACGCGTTTTGTATAAAAATCAAATAAGGAACTTATATACACTTAGTTCCACTTTTTAGTCCTACACTTTCTCACTCTGTCCTACTCTGAACTTGATAACAAACATACCTAGTGTCGAAACTACCGATAGCTCTAACTAACGAACTATCGACATCCCTAGTCCTCACCCTCACACGATTTGGTATGTAAGAAAACAAGGTGTATGACTACGCAGCCTTCTTGAACAGCCAGTCACGTTTCGGATCCAAATCGGCCATAATGGAGGCGGCAATTTAAATAATAACAATAAATCAATTAACCATCAATAAATATAAGTTTAAGAAAATTCAGGTATATTTTATTAAAATTAAACCTTATAAAAGGTTTAAGCCCAATAACCGTCAACATTTTTTTATGAAACACTCGGGTTTAAAATGTACTAATCAGACCTTGCTAAACCACGTATGAAAAAAACATGACAAATGCATTTGCTTAATTATAAAATGATAGACACACTTTAATTCAGTGTAAATTTGATAAATGAAAAATATTTCACTTTTGACATTTATTTCACGCTCACAGAAATCAATCCAATCGTATACGATATTAAATATTTTCGTTTTTTTGTTTTTCCACTCCGGTTATGGCAATTTTTTACACTGCAACCCAGCATTTTTCAATAAATGTTACAGTAACTCCATAATTCGATAGGAGCCGTAACAACTGCTTATACTTTAGGGGATCAAGGAGGGACTCATGCCAAACGATGGAGTCCTTCTTCTGGGGCAAAGATCTGTAAATTAAGAGTGCTCTACCTGTCCCTTTTTGTTCTTGGGGGCCCACGAGGGCTTTTCCTATGGCGAAATATGGGTTGCGCGCTCAGCAGGAAGTGTGACAGTACTGACAGAAAGTGGATATACGTAATACCAGTAGCAGTCTTGGTCGGATCGTCATTGTTTGTGCCTTGAACTGTTTTAAATAGCATTTAAAAAGTTTAACATTTTGAAATTTTCAAAAGTTTCGGAGTTTCTGGGGGCTACAGAGCCCGCAATCCAGAGATTCCCCCGAAAAAGCCTGGGAAAGCTCACGTTGCTTGCAGCGGAGAGAGGAAAGGAGAGAGCTGGCAAATCGATTCCATTTGGACGGCGCCAAGCGAAAGCTATGCGGATAATCGAAAACGGATAAATTGCTAGCTGAATGAAAATATGAGGAGAGAGAGAGAGAACATTTTGTTGAGTGACTGCAAAATATATATTAGAAAAAATCTACATACTCAGTTACAAGATTACGCAATAATCTCCAGTGAATGTTCGCAAACTATGTATGTTAAGCCAATGCTAAAAGTACATAATAACTTTTAAAAAAGAAGGTTTTTATTGGCGAAACAAATTTTATTGTGATAAAAATAAATTAACTTTATTTACTGTAAAATTTGCAACAATAAGTGTAAATGTACTTTATATTCTCGAATAAAAGCATGGCCCTTTGAAATTTTTGAATGGTACATTGTGTCATCAGATGCCAATTTTTGATATACAGATGTTATTGTCTATCAGTTCCGGTTTAAACGAAAGTTGCAACATTTTTGATATTTAAAATGGAACACCCAGTGCATTTTTTAAAATTCTAATTCTACAAGCCATTTCTGATATAAAACTTAAAAATTATATTGTATACCTACCTTGGTTAGTTTTGTCAAAAGGACCAAATTTTATGCAGGGAAATCAAAGTGGTCTATATGTCTAAAAAATAATTAAATTTAGATATAAATTATAAACAAAAATGTTTATAAAGGTATGCCTAGTTTAAATTTAATGTTCAATACATGTCATGCCATTAAAATTTTTGAAGTAACATTAATGAGAAGTCTATTTTTGCAGCATTTCTGGCAAGGCCGGATGTCTTATTTTTATTTCCCCAGCAGAGAAAGTATCCAAGAAGAGTTAAATTAGCCATATTAAATTTTTATCATATTCATTTGATTTTTTTATATAACTACATAATTATGTGGTGGTTTGGACTTTTTAAATCGCCATTTTCTCGAAATTCATCAAAGATAGGTAAAGGATATAATACGGAGTTTATATCAGGCATGTCTGGTAGAATTCGAATTATGAAGTATATACAAGGGTATTCTATTTAAAATATCAAAATTGAAGTAGGCAGACGTTATTACATCCAAAACTGGCACCTGGTAATACAATACACTATTGTAAAATTTAAAAGCGAATTGTCTTAACTGAAGAAAATAAAAGGCTCGTAAGTGATTTTGTTGCCACCCGGTATACTTAATTTAGTATTATGTACGGTTAATAAAATGTTGCAGTATTTATTTTAACAATGCTCTATGCCTTTTCGTTTTTTTCGAAGAATATTTGTGTCTATTTATGTATAAATATATACATTCATTACCCAGGTCAAATTTTACTCGGTAATATAAGATGCAAATATTTTGCAAATTTAAAACATTCTTAAAGAATGTCACAACAGCAGATAATAATAACTCCTAATTCAACGGTCCTTTATATACGGTTTAAGTTTAAGTTTAAGCTCTATACAATTGGAAATATCCCAAGCATTAACAAAAAACAACCAACATATTCTTGCATTGCACATTCAAATGTCGTGAAAGGCAAACCCAAAATCCAGATATGACCGTTATCACTTCTGCCAAAGCCTCTTATGTTTGTCCTCATGAGTTTGTGATTTTAATAATCTGAAATATTCAACTTTTACGGCAGGCGAGTTGCTTCTTGATCCCCAGAACGCCTGATTTAGCTCCTCCTGCCACCTTTCCCGGAAAAAGGGTAGTTTCCCGGTAGTTTTCAATCGCACATCCTCACTGGTTGGAGGTAAAACAGAAAGTCCTATTAATCAGAGGTTATAAGCTCGGTATATCAATGGGTTGGTAAAAATTACTAGATAAATGATAGTTATGCCAATAAATATACTATATCTACACAAATTATTAAAAATGTGTTAAAAAATAAAGTTATTTGGTTCATTAAATATTTTCATTACGAAATTTAGTAATTATTATATATTTTATAATACAGTTTCAACACGGTTTTAGCAGTCTGATATCTATCTCATTCGATTTGTAATAACTCTTTTTTGAATTTATGGCATTAATAAGTAAAAGGTCTGTTTGCCATTAAGTACAGTGTAGGACAGGGTAGGAAAGTGTAGGACTAAAAAGTGGAACCAAGGGTAAATAGGTTCCGTATTTGATTTTTATACCAAACGCGTTTTAGACTTACTTCAGAAATTAAAAAATAGCTTTATGGTTATGTTTATAAACAAAGAAATTCAATTCTTGTAGTAAAAATGGATCTAACGATCTAACTTCACTACTTCGAGAGTTAGCTTGATTAAGTGAAAACTCGTTTACACCAGAATTCATACCAAACACCTAGTCCTAAATTACACTGACGATAACAAACAGTTTATTCACAAAAAAGTTTAAAATAGTGTACACTATTTCTGAGTAACAAACAGACCTAAGATACGCATCTGGTTTCTTTATTGATCCTGTTTCCTTTTCAATTTTAGGCCTTTTATGTCTGCCATTTGTTTCTCTAATTTGGTCAGAAAGTTATGTGTACATATTATTGTATAGTATATTTAGTTAATTTTAATTTTTAAATAACAATTACAAATTGCAGCGAATTCGCTAGTTATGGAAATTTTAGTTGCGCTTCAGCTAAGTGTGCGCAAATGTGTATGCAAATAAAGCTTAAACCTAACCCTGTTTAATTAGTTGCATACTTCCAATTTATATCAATATCACGGATCACGGAATAAAAAAGGGTTAATTTGTAATTTGTACTATAAATTATCTCGGTGTTAAGATTTAAGATGTTTCTATTAACAAAAAATGCTATAAGAATGTAATAAAATAACTTTTTCTGTAGGTTTTGAAACAAATATTTTACTTTGATACCCAAACACCCAAGAATGTAAAACTTGCGTCAGCGACAAAATTATTAAAATTTTTAAAAAGAAAAAGTGTCATTGCACCCAGATTTATTTGATTTTGGGCACTTTAAATGAAAATGACGTCAATCAACTATAAGTTTTAATTGTATCACAAGTTGTTATCCATTAAATTGTTTGTTTATTAAAAGTGAAAAATGATGTTTATTCTTGACTTAACACAAAAACGCAATTAGTTCAATAAATAGATAGTTTTATTAGTTATTTTAAATTTACAAGGTCTTTAGGAAGTGGTAGACAAGTAAAAAATAGGAAGGAAGGTTGTTTACGTGACTACCACCTGATAATTTAAAATTTAGTTTGCAATTTGTGTTCGCGTACGCGGTACATGTTTCTGTCGGTCCAATTTTTGTTTTTTGTATTTTTGTTGTATCAAGGCTGCAGTGTGTTATGCAACCCTCAGAACAGAGTTTTGCAATTTTCTGCTGTGTTTACAAATTAAGGACTGTCTGTCCAAAAATAAATTTATTCAAAGGCGTAGACGTAGACTTTCTCTTTTTAAAACAAAAATAAATTTGACCTGTGCCGTGAAGTTATGTAAAATTTGATATGGTGCGTATTTTCTTCAAAGATCAAACATGATTTTACCTAGGATAAGTCAAAACTTTAACCTTTGGCAGTGTGTTTTCCGACGAATCGGAAATTTAAAGTGCGAAGTTCGATTATCCACAAATTCGGAAACCAAAGGCTTCCTGAAATACTCCACATCTTGCAGTTACTCCGGGGCAAGGTAATTTTTTAAATTTTCTGTTTTTCAATCTATTGTAGATGCTGTTTGTTGATATTTTTATCCGAATGTTTACGTCCGACATGTCACGTCGTCCATAACCTTGTTTTGAAGTAATTGTCAACCATGAGATTTTACCATTTGATTTAATTTATTGTTATTAATAAATTAATGTTAATGTTCAGAGACACGTAGGACTGGCGTTGCTTAGTGCTGTTGTTTTTTGTAGTATATATAATTCCTGCTGTTCTTTTACATACTTATTTTTGCGCTTTCTATGAGAAATGTCTCATATTTCCAAAATAAACTAAGAAGATATTTATTTTTTGTTAATAGCTCGTAATAGCGTATTTTATAGAGTTAAATAATATAAGTAATATGTCATGTTCTTTAAAAGAAAATCCTTATTTTATCTTTGCCTTTATGGCCCCTATGTTGTGTAAATGTGCTTGGGACATACATTTGTTAGTTTGTATGTTTTTTTTTTTTGTTTTTTACATTTTAAATGACCATAATAATGGATTCATTTAGAACTATTTGTAATAACAAAAACAATGTCAAATATTTCTTATCATATACAGACCATTATTGATCACGAGGTCAATTGAATACATGTTAAGATACCTACAACTTTTTTTTTTCCGTAGTGTGGTTGCATATACTGCTGATTTTAAAACATGAGAAACTTACTATTTTAAATAGTTTAACTGGAAGTTATCTAATTTTTTGTTTAATTTTTTTTTAATGACTTCAACCTCAATCTTACAAGTTTTGGTCAGTCAAATTATGTATCTAGATGTTAACCTGGTTAAAGAAGTGTTAGAAAAAAATGATTATTTTATTGTATTTAAAATTAGTTTTTTTGCCACTATAAAAACAACTTTTTAATTATCATAAAAATAGATAAATTAATGTTGATGAGCTGAAGCAGTGGTTGGAGGAAGACAAGCTAATTGCACTCGTTTTTTATTATAAGTATTTTTAACAAAACATGCATATCGAAGCTTATCTAAGCCACTATCTTGGTCACTCTGTTACATAAGGTGTGTTGCCAGACCTTTACCTATGTTTCTTTAAAACAGCAAAAAAATAGCAAATATTTTTATCGTGTTACTTTGAAATACTAAATTAATTCATGTTCTTAAAAAAATATAGTTAACACAAACCCACAAAATTAACAATTTAAAACTTAAAAACTAGAAACCCAAATTAAAATACACAAATAGGTCAAATAAACAATCAACAGTTTTGATATCAATAGGAAATATTTGCTAAAATAAAGTTTTTTACAAAATAATACTTGTGTCCAAAAATTCCTTATTCTTATAAAAAGTCTTTTTTGATAAAAATCTTTGGTAATTGTGTAGAATCGCGGCTGCACCTTTTTGGGATGTAAAATTAACACGATTATATGTATATGCTTTGAGTTATCAAATATTTTTATTTCTAAAGTTCATCAAAGATAGGTATGTAGGTTGGTTTAAAGTGAGTGGACTTTTTACGCCCTCCACTGCGACCGCTGGGTCTATTGTGGCTCACACCTTTTTATATTCCTCCCAATAGGATCAGACCTCTAATGAATTCAATATCAGATTGGGAGAGAGTTCTTACATCTCCTCTTACTCGTGTCACTACCGGACACAAGCACAATATGTGTTCTGATGTGTTCTGGTGTTCCTGTCTCCTGGAGAGTATGACGAGCAGACGATTAGAATCGTCATGCCCTCCTTTCCCGGTCTAGTGACGTGGGTAGCCACCAGGTCCTTGTTACAGGAACCAGATGTTTCTTCTGAGGCCGCATCTCCGGCATTACCCCATAAAAACGGTCCTATCCGTTTTCTGTTTAAAGCCAGGAAACCCTTTTCCCTATAAAGGCGGTTCTTTCTGTCCGCCTTCTGTTTGGGCACCTTTCAAAACGAATTCACCCGTTTCGGTCGGCGCACCTTTGTCTGCTTGTGACCTTGGATGGCACCTCTCGACACAGATTTATCCGTTTCGGTCAGCGCACCTTTGTCACTTTTTTCCTATGAAAGCGGTTCTGTCCGCTTTCTGTTTGGAGCTGTTTGGAATAGTCCATCACGGCAGAGCCCCGCATTACCGCAATAAGGCTAGATACTCTGAGAGGTCGCCCTGTATTTCAAAACCGTTGGAGACACCTATTTAAGGCACAGGATGTCATTCACTCATCAGCATGGTATGCTAACACATTGAGTTCATCTTAACCAGCAACTCTAGCGCATGTTCCAAAAGATCCTACTGGGCCCAACCATGACGACGACGTGTGTACACAGCGATGGAAAATAAAATAATAAGTAAAATAGTAACTACTTTTAAATAATTTTTATATCTGTTAAATTTCCTTTTTTTTATATTTTCCATGATAGAAACAGAAATCGATTCTTGGAAACCAATATTTTATAAATATTTATTTGATTTTTCCATTAATCGGATTCTCAATTTGTGTGAATTTTCAAAGTCACCAATAAACAAACTAACTTTTTTAGCCTAACATTAAGATGGTGTATTTTTCCTTAAAGCCTTATGCATCCTCTTTAAAATTCCATTGGAAATTTGAAAATCGGTTGTTTAAAAAAATAGCTATACATTTTTGTTTGTTAAATGACGGTTTTACTGTTTTTTAGTACT
>JAHBCN010016432.1:0-19562 GCA_019359885.1 Listronotus oregonensis
TTTTGGTGTAATATATTGTGTCATTAAATGTGGATTTTCAATGTAATAACATTTGCCTATCGCTTCCGGTTTAACCGAAAATGGCGTACATTTTTTAAGATTTAAATTTTACGAGATATTTATGATATAAAACCTCTTTTATATCCTAAACCCACCTTTGTTGGTTTTCGAGAAAAAGGCGATGAAAATGTCTAAACCACCACACATTATGCAGTTTTATGGAAAAAATGAATATTATAAAAATTTACTATGTTTAATTTAACTTTTTGGGAAACTTTATCTGCTGAGGTCATAATAATACTAGTTCCGGCTTTACCGAAAGTGCTACGAAAACTGACTTTTCTTAAAATGTTACATCAAAAATTTTAATGGTACACCCTGTATTAGACATTAAATTTAAATTAGGCCTCTCTTAACATTTTTGATTGTGGAGTGGAGACTTTTATTTAAACCTCATTTTTTTAAATACAAACCCTTTTGTTATTTTAGGTAACTGCATCATGTGTGGTCGTTTGGACATATTTATTAACCATTTTCTCGAAAACCAACAACCATGGGTTTTAGGACATTATGACACATTTTATATCAGGAATGGCTTATAAAATACGAACTCTAAGAAATATACAGGGTGTTAAGTTTAAAACAACAACATTGATGCCACTTCTGTTTACACTAGAAGTGATAGATGATATTATATGCAAAATCGGCATCTTACGGCACAATATCTCATCCTTAATTTTAAAAGCGTTATGTTTTCATTTAAGGAAATAAAAAACTTAGTACTGATGTGGCTATCACCCGGTATAGTTCGACACCCTAAAATATTGTTTTTTACTGGTGCACTGATCGGCATAAAAAAGGAAAAATTTATAAAACGATGCCATCAATTAATACTTTGTACGATTTTCTGTATCGTTAGCACTTTCATAACCCAGTCATTTTTATTCGGTGGATTTATTTAGAATCTTTTTTAACCCCTAAATATTTTTCGTTGAATAAGTCGTTTTCCAAAAAAAAGTTAATTTCCGCAAATATGAATTAACTGTAATAATAAAACAATAAGTAAATATTAAAAGTTAATTTTATAAAAAAAACTGGTACTAAGAAAACATTACGTAGACAATTTATTTCCTTATCCTTAAACCTAACTTCTGAAGAAAAATTTTGTCTACTAACAAGGAGTACTTTACAAGATTTTAGTCATGTATATATTTATGAGTATGAAAATTCACATGTCATTAAAAATGCATTTAATCAATTGAGTGAAATAAAAATTTGAGTGGTATAATTGATTACTACCTGATTCGTACTGTTGTAATTCGGGATAACCTAAACGAAAACCTGTATCTAAATTTTTAGTAAAACACGTTGCCCAGTTCTGTGGAAAATGTAGTTTATACAGATATGCATAATGGTAGCCCACCCAATTTTGGGTCCTGATACGATACTCTAAACGGAAACCAACTATTATCAGTATTTGACATCAAATCTTAAGGGCTGTTTGGATAATTTTCTTGGCCAATTATCATATTATCAGTCTCCAACAAAAGTTTGCACCACCTTAGAACACATGAAAAGTATCTTAACGAAGGTTTGGTGACAGGAAGTTTAGAAAATTTAGAAGAAAACTAAATTATGCAGTGCGTAACATACAGATAAGTGAAGAGTTTTGTTTAGATAATTAGGATCAACATTTTGGGCATCTTTTGTAATTAATATTGCTTTCTTTTATTATTAAATAATAATAAACTAGAATTGCCTCGAATTCTTTCAAATTTAAACAAAGCATTACCCTATAATAGTTTCACCTTTTAAGGGGTGTTTACACCAAAGTTGACAACTAAAAGTTGACTAAAGATTGTTTGAAATAAACTAAAAGTTGTCGAATAAAAGTGGCTCTTCTTAAATTGGAGCAACAAGTGAAAGATTTTTTGTAGAAAACTAAAAGTTGCTCTTCTTAAATTTAGAGCAACAAGTGGTAAACTTGTTGCCAAACAATTGGCGCCAAAGTTTTAGGCAGTAATTCTCCAGATCTTTACTAGTCTTCTACAAGTTGCTTGCGCAAAGTGCGCAGTAACAAATCTTCCACTTTTAGTTGTCAACTTTCTTTGATCTTTACCGACCCTTCGTGGGAAACCAAAATTTAGTGGAAGATTTGTCTCTCCACAAGTGGAAGCAAATTTTGTAGAAAAAGCAACAAATTGACGCAACTTATGGAAAACTTAGTGGAAGACTTTGATGTAAACGGGGCTTTAGGGCCTTCTTAATAGTACATAAAATACTAAAGCTAGATGGTCAAACAGAGAACCAGTTAAAAAATGTTTCTAAGACTGTTTTTAAAATTTTTGCGGGTTCCATATATTTATAAACGACCTGTCTACAAAATTTATTTGGTCATGAGTGAAACGAGTTGTGGTTTTTATTACATATTATTATGTTTTAACTTCCAATTGTTTATGTACCTAAGTTTAGTTGTTTACCTTTATTTGTCATTTAAGGAAGTTTTCTGGTTTAGAAGTTTCAAAAAATTTATTATTGCCCTTTTCAATACCCCATATTATGAAGAATGTATAGGCGAAACCGTTTTGCCCGGAAATCATTTCTTTTAGTCAAAATACACGATCATCGGACCTGTCGTCCCGTGTCATCAAGCGCCCTTTCCAAAACTTTAAACGCGATTTCCCAAAACTCACATTTGTTTGCTGGGCGCATGAATTGCTGGAAAATTAGTGGACCAATTTTGATGCCGCTTTGCCATTTTGTAGAGAACTGAACTGGCTATGGTTGCAACCTCGAAAGTTAAAATCGCTTCAAAATTTTGGATTTTACGTACGTTTAAATACAAAACAGTCGATTTTTTAAACTTTTTTTCAAATGGCCGCCATTTTGTGAAAAATTGACGATTTCACTTTACCGAGGCTCCGACCATAGCTACTCTCGAATATTTTTACAATTTTTGATCTCGTCTGCTAAAATCCTTTCAGTTACCTGAACCAGGTGCGCCCATCTACCGAGGCACGGCGAGCATGACCATCTTCGGTGCCATTTTATTCAACGACGGTTTAACATTTTCGGGCTAAAAAGTTTTTAATGTAGCTTAAAGATGAAAGGAAGGGGTATAAGCATTGTTTTACGTATTGTTTAATTTCACCTTTAAAAAAAAATGTTGAAATTGAGGTGAAAATCGAAGCTTCAAACCAAAGATCTATCGAGAAAACTGTTTTGGTCTAATTTTACAAATGTATTTAGGGATTAAGATGTATCAAAACTTAACTAAAGGAACATAAAATCACTTTAAAACAGTTTGAATACACGAAAATTTAAAATAATTGGCTGGACTTGAATCATTTTACAGATTAAACTAGGGTTAGATTACTTTATGGAAAAAAATAAAGGTAAAAAACTAATCTTATACAGACAGGGGCACCCTACTAGGTATATAGCAATGGACCGGACGAATTTGCGATTACCCTCAAGCACTCAGTAACTTTGTAACCACGGACGGGTTGGGATGTACTGCCTATTTCATGTTTTTCATAATTATTTATGTAGAAGATAAAATTCGCTATTGCTTATCAGAGTTTTTTTAATTCAAAACAATAATAAAATTATTGTTTCGATTCTAAGGAAAAAAACATGTTATTCTAAAAAATCCCAACGAAAAACTAAAAAAATAATTTAACATAAAAAAATTAAGTAAAAACAAAAAAAAATCTAAATAAATTAATTCATGAAGCAAGTATGCTGCATAACCCCAAAGAAAATAATCGTTAGGAGCCAGATCAGGAGAGCGAGCGGGCCACGGTATCGTAGCTCTCAATCCAGCAATAAGACGGTTTGGAAAAGTATTATTTAAATAATCCAAAACCAAACGTGTATTATGTGCTGGACAGCCATCTTGTTGAAACCACACTTCATTAAATCGAGGACCTGCCAATCGTCTAATTTCTGGAACTATTTGCTGTTGCAAAAGATTCAAATATTTTGACCAGTTAAGTTACCATCAATGAAGTATGGCCCAATAACATGTTCCCCATAAATACCGCTCCAGATATTTACCCTTTGAGGACGCTGAGTTCTAAGTTTAAAATACCTATGTAAATTTTCCTGAGACCAATAACGGGTGTGAGTGGGATTATGCCTACCATGGAGTGGAAATGTGGACTCATCAGTAAAGACAATGTTTTGAATAAAATCTTCATTTTCATTTGCCATATTCATCATGTTTTCACAAAACTCCATTCTCCTGATATTGTCCTCAGGATAAATTTCTTGGGTTTTTTGAACTTTGTATGAACGATACTTATTATTATTTTTTTTTAATATTCTCCTCACCGTTCTTGTACTTAAATCAACCTTATCCGCAAGCGCCGTGTTGACAAAGTTGGATTTTTATTAATTAATGCCAACAAATTAATTTATTTCGCTTCTCCTCTTCATTAACATTAAGAAACGCACCCGTATTTTTGGAATTATTTATAATTCTTGAAATAGTAGTAATTGCAGGATGTGGCCTATTAGGATAATTCTCAGCAAATATATTTTTTACCCGCTGTAAAGAATTACCCCCATAATACCACTGAACAATTTTAACTTTTTCCTCAATTTGATAAATATCCATTTTAGGTTTTAAATGTTAAGGATTTTTTAAAAACACACGTGTTCTTACCTTAAATTCGCCAACAAAATAATTTTTATACATTTATAATTCCCAACAAACTGAAAATTGTGTTACTTTGTTGTTTCTTACTGAACAAAAAAGACTGCATACACAAATAGCGGACGCTTGCTAATTCGTCCGGTCCATTGCTATATACCTAGTAGGGTGCCCCTGTCTGTATAAACAACTGACAGAAAATCTATACATTGTCATTCTTTTCGCTAATCACCAAATAATTTTTGTAAATATATCAATTAGAAATAAATATATGTCGCATCTGAACTCTCGAAAAACCCACAATGAAATTTATAGGATAGATTTTATATAAAAACATTTGATAAAGAATGCTGTTTTTGACCTTTCTACCTTTGGTATTATATGTACTCCTAAAAAAGTCTTTAAAAAATAACTGTTAAATAATACTCAATTGAACATCAAAACGACAAAAGGCAATTTAACCTTATTTAATTATAATGTAAAATTTACTTGTACTTCCCTGTTTCGTTTTCATAATATTTTCTTGAATTAGAAAAAATATGGGTATCATATTTGATTTCGAACAGTTCAGTAAAAAATAAATATATATTTCCCTGGGTTAGTTTCGTTTAATAAGATCTTCCTTTTATCTTTAGCAAACATCAAAAACTGCTTGAAAAGTAGATTTCTATATCGATTCCAATCCATTTCTAGAGAGATTGTATCACGTAGAGACATATTTAAGGACATCGTGTAGGCAAAATTGAAAAATAGGAAAAAAAGAAAACATACAAAAAAATAGGTAAAATATAATAAAATAGGGCTATTGACTACAGAGAAATAAGATACAAATTAGTAATAGCAATTTTATGATTTAATATTAGTGTCTAAATGTGAAAAAAACTACAAAGGGCTATTTGTTGTAGGCTTGCTTTTTTATATCTGGGGATAAACTCATCATTTTAAATTAAGCATTAATAAACTTTGCCGGGTTTGGAAGAATTTCCAAAAATAATTTATGCATTGGGGAGATTATATGTAAAGATAATAATCTAACAGAAAGAAAAAACCAGCAAAAATTGATGAAACATTGTAAAATTTAAAAAATTATATCTCTGTCATATTTTAATAAAAATATTTTTAGCAGAGCTCTTTTTAATGGTTTTGACGTGTAGACCGGGTTCTGGATAGAGGTTGAGTGTGCAAAATATGAGGACCGCGTTCTGTAAATTGTTTTAAACTCAGAAAAGCTTTCAGAATATAATTCTGGATGTTGCCAGGAGCTTGGTTGGTCCTTTTACTTTTTATACCACACCCCTTTAGATATCAAGTAAATAGACTGAATAAATGCTTTGGAACTATCTTAATTATTGTTTTAATGACAATATCCAATTGTCTCTTATGATGAAAGATACTTGTAGCTAGTCAATTGTAAAAAAAAACACAAATAAAGCTCAAGACATCTAAAACTTTCAAACTGCATCAGTAATAAAACAATATAACAGCTCCCGAAAGGTCCCTACCGGTGGAAGTTGAACCGTATATAATACTAATCAACTAAAACTACCACCGGGCTCCATATCGCCCCCGCCCAGTTTCTAACTGGTCGGCTTTCTCTCCTCCAAGACCTGAAAAGGTAAAAGGAGGAGTGCAAGGATTCCATTTTATATGTATTATGTAGTTATAATTTGAAATTGTATCATGAATAAAGCATTATAGAATTGGAATTGGAATTGGTACTCGTATTATAAGTTATCAAAAAAGAACAAAAATTATTGACATTTATATCAAAAATTTTTTCACAGTGTTTTACCTTTCCAAAATCTGGTGCAACATTGTTTTCTGGACCATCAATTTTGCATTCCTTCACCGATTTTCCGAACAATCGAATTTTTTGAAAGAGCAAAAATCTTTAAATTTTTTCATTCTCTATCCGACTGCATACTTAGTTTTTAGAAAATCAAAAAAAATATTTATCACTGGCTTCGTTTATGACAGCTGAAAAGTAATTTTTTTCTTCGATTATTCTAAAAAATTGGGGTAAGGGGTTTTCGACCTCCCGATTCGATCCCGCCTATACCAATTGGAAATTTCCGAAAAACAATTGACAACTTTTTTTTATGAGCCACCTTGTATACTAAATTGTTACGTACACAAAAGAATGTGAGCATAGGTGCCGGTCCTCACATTTTGCATACTCAACTTCCTTTGGCGCCTGCCCTAGTGAGCATTCTTTTTTTATAAAGCAATACCTATGCCTATGTTGCCTAGAAAAAAAATTATGAACAAAAATGTAAAAAAATGCATTTTTTATATATGATAGGAAATTATATTCCCTTCTTTTACGTATTTTTGCTTAAAATGCCTCTACTACTAGCTATTTATATACCTAGTACATAAATTGGGTCTTTATCGAAAGAATAGTTTTATGATAAGTCAATAAAGTCTGGTTATGTACGCGATATATACATGATTTTATGTTCGATTGCAATAGAATTATATGTAGTTAAAATAAAAATAAATAGAAGAAATAAACATTTAAGTACATTTACCTGTATAAGGTTTTACTCGAGAGATGATAAAGCAGTTGCCACAGCAGTTACTACAAGATGTAGAAGTTCATTTTTGAAACATGTCGAATAAGTTGACATCAAAATTTCTAAAAATAGCCAAAATCATTTAAAAAAATGAATCCAGAACGAAAATAGTATCGAAAGCCAAAATGAAAACCTCAGAAGTCTAGAAGAAATAAAGACAGCTGCAGCAGCAGTTAAGGACTCCTTACTACCTACGAAGTCAAGAACGTTGTACGAAGAGACATACAAAGCGTACAGACAGTGGTGTAATGAAAAAAATTGCGGAAGACCGAAGAAACCTGTTTAATTAAGTATTAACTTGTTGTTGAATATTTAATTAATTTTTTAATAAAATTTTAAAAATTGTCGTTTGACCATTTGTTATTGACAATGACAGTTACTTTATTTTACTAGTACAATAAAGTGCTACTTTATGGACGCAAAATTGTTATACAGGGTTCCCCATAATGGACTACCCATCTTAATTGTTCAGTAAAATTGTTAAAACTTAATAAAACTAACCATTTATTACACTTAATTACAATTTACTCTTTAGGAGTTACTATAACATACGACTTATCCAAACTTTTAAAAATTACGTATTTTAAGTAAGTGCCATTAACTTCAATAACTTTTTAAGATTTGACAAGAAATGTTTCATGACACGATAGAGGAAAACCTGATCTATTTACCGGACCTCTTCAGGAATTCGGACTTTAAGATGGATGTTTTCTGGACGAGTTGCAAAAACGTTTGACATTAAATAGCCCCACAGAAAAAAGTCTGGTGCAGGTAAGCTCGGAGACCTTAAAAGCCAATTTAAATCCCCAAATAGTGAAATATCAGTCAATCGTACATAAAATATTTTAGTGTTATTTTTTAATATACAGAGTGCCACAGATTCGAGTGCATGCATGGGGATCTCGGAAACCGTAAGTGATAGGAAGTCGGTTAAATTATGGCAAGTTGCATTTATGCCTAACAACATGCTGAGTAAAGTTGTAAAATTCCGGTACTTCGGAGATATCCGAAAAAACCGAAATTTGCTGATTTCGTATTAATTTTTTTCTGACGTTATTTAAAGAGATATGGAAAAACAAAAGACACTTTCTCATGGCCACTTTTTAAGGTCTATAAAACAGCGTTAAGAGATTTTCCGTACGACGTTTCGTTTTCGTTAGATCATCATCAACTTTATTTTTTTAAATGCGGCACTCAATTGTTTATTGCATTTTTTTGAAGCAGTTAAAATCCCAATTACAATGATGTATAACACTTAATATTTTTCTGTTAAATAAACATATTTTCCATAAGAGACAATGAGTAAGACAAGGAACGCACCTCATTTCTTATAGAGGCGTTCCATATTTGTTAATAAATATTAAGTGTTATATATTTTTGTAATTGGGATAATAAGGGGTTCAAAAAAATTAAATAAAAAACCCGGGTCCGTATTTAAAAAAATAAAGTTGATGAGGGCTAACGAAACAAACGTCGTACGAAAATTTCTAACGCTGTTTTGTAGAGCAAAAGTGGCCATAAGAAAGTGTCTTTGTTTTTCCATATCTCTTTAAATAACGTCAGAAAAATAAAACGAATCAGCAAATTTCGGTTTTTTCCGGATATCTCCGGAAGTACTCGGGAAATTTACAATTTCTAATCGGCTGTTGTTAGGCACCTAAATGGACTTGCATAATTTAACCGACTCTCGATCTTACGGTTTCGAGATCCCATGCATGCACTCCAATCTGTGGCACCCTGTATAGTGTGTCTTCATTTGCATTGCAGGTTTTAAATAAATGGTGCTTTATAATAAGTCTGCTTATTTTTACACTATAATTTCAAATCTTATGGTTGTTATAGAGGATCCGACAAAAATACCACGTTTTATTTACTTTAAGTTTTTTTTCTTATCTAGGGCAATTTACAAATCATAAGTACTTATGTACCATGAATGTCTTGTGGAAATTAAAAACCAGTTTATCTATACGGGACATAAAAATTTACAGGCTAGCAGGGTAAAAAGAACAGTCACCAAAATGTGTTTAAGAAAGTGGCAAGGCTGCAAAACGTGTTAAAAGTTATTAAATAAATTAATACAAATCTGAAACAATTCTTTCTGTAATTTTATTTATTTTAAATTTATAGACGTTTATTGCACAGTGAATTGCTGTGAAAAAAACTTTTGGCTAAACATAAATTATGCTTTTTTAGAATTTAACTTTAATAAAGAAAATGTATTTACCTCTTGTGCTAAAGAAGTTTAAATCTATGTTAAGATTTGTTCGGAGTTCATAGTATTTTTAAAGCGAAATTCAATAGGAATTTTTTTATTTTAAGGGTCTAATATCATTTATAGATGGTCAATGACCACCGGAATATCCGCCAATAATATGTACTTAGTTTTATCTGCTGTGCCCTGAAAGGCTATAGAGAACGGAATACCTGGCAGGTCCTGAGCCTAGTCAGGTTATAATAGCTCCGTATACCGGCTTGCTGTGCCCGGATAGGTATTGCCAAATATTTTACTGGTAAGAAATCCATTTTCCAAAAACTGTACAGTCCTTTTCAATTATAAATTGTGTTAATTTGTTCATTTGTTATTAAATAACCAAAATTGTGTGTTTTACAACGATGCAAAGTAATTTATTTATAATAATTACACAGGCACACACAAAAGAGTTCTGAACCAGATATGTGAAGTACCTTCCGGTTTGTTTTCCGGTGCGCTAAAAACGAATCCGAAGTCAGAATTTACCCATCACCCTTAGATATTGCCCCAGCAACCCCCACCCCCCCGAGGGGATAAAATTTGATTCATTTGGAAAAGATATAATAAATATCTGACAAAACGTTTTTTAATGTTGTAAAAACAAATATGAAGTTAGAATTTACCCATAACCCTTGAATTTAACCCTAGCAACCCCCAGCAACTCCTAGCATCACCCAGGAACCACCCTAAGGGCAAAAATTTAATTTTATTAGAAGAATTATAATAAATATCTGACAATACGATTTTTGGTGTGCTAAAAATGAACATAAAGTCAGAATTTACCCATCATCCTTTACATTTTGCTCCAGCAACCCCCAGCAACCCCCTCTCCTTAATGGGTAAAACTTTATTCACTTAGTTGTAATAAATATCGGACAATACGTCCGGTGTACTGAAAACGTTAGTATTTATTTCGATTCTTCAAATAAAATAAAATTTTAGCCCTTTGGATAGTTGCTGGGTGATGCTGAGGGCTGGGGGGTTGCTGGGGCAAAATATAAGAGTGATGGATAAATTCTAACTTCATATTTGTTTTTAACACGCCAAAAAACGTATTGTCAGATATTTATTATCTTTTCCAAATGAATAAAATTTTGACCATTTGGGATGGGGGTGCTGGGGGTTCTGGGGCAAAATCTAAAGGTGATTGGTAAATTTTAAATTTATATTCGTTTTTAGCACGCCAAAAAACGTAGTGTCAGATATTAATTATATATTTTCCAAATGAATAAAATTTTGACCCTTTGGGATGGGGGGTGCTGGGGAATTTCTGGCGCAAAATGTATGGGTAATAGGTAAATTTTGACTTTATCTTCATTTTTAGCACACCAAACAACGTATTGTCAGATATTTATTTTAATTATTCCAATAAAATAAAATTTTTGACCTAAGGGTGGTTTCTGGGTGATGCTAGGGGTTGCTAGGGATAAATTCAAGGGTTATGGGTAATTTCTAACTTCATATTCGTTTTTACCACACTAAAAAACGTATTGTCGGATATTTTTGTTATATCTTTTCCAAATGAATAAAATGTTGACCCTTTGGGGGTTGCTGAAGCAAAATCTAAGGGTTATGGGTAAATTCTAACTTCATGTTCGTTTTTAACACGCCAAAAAACGTATTGTCAAATAATTATTATATCTTTTCCAAACGAATAAAATGTTGACCTTTCGGGGGATGCTGGGGGGTTGCTGGGGCAAAATCTAAGGGTGATGAGTAAATTTTGACTTCGGGTTCGTTTTTAGCGCACCGAAAAACATACCGGAAGGTACTTCTCATATCTGGTTCAGAACTTTTTTTTGTGTGTATGTGTTATTTATTTTCAATTATCATCAACACCTTAACATATAATATGAATCAAAAGATAAATTGCACTGGTAATTTTAAATTTTATATCTCCAGTCAGTTTTTTTTCATGATTTGATCAAGTCTTCGGCTTTGGTCCAAGGTTGTGGCAAAAGTGGATTTGTCCAAAAATAACATTCGGTCAAACACCACAAATTAAATTGTCATTTAAAAATAAAAAAATGGTTTTACTACTGGCAAAACAAAAACCCTTGAAATTATCTTATATTTAAATCAGATCTCTAGGTATATGTTTGTTTTTACCTCTTAAACACATTTATTTTATATGCAATATTGTAGCCACCCCGTATATAACTAAAAAGTAAAAATAAAATTGACCCACGTAGTTATGATACAAAATTCTCATTTAAATAAGCAAGCATATCAAGAATGTGTCAAATAAGCTGTATTTTTGTATTAAATGTCTAATTTTAGTAATATAAATTTTGTTAAACTTTCTAACATAAGTGACAAGGTTATATATAAGCTATAATAATTTTGGCATCCGATTTGTACTTGCATCTAGCATTTATCAAATTAATTATGTAAATTTTTTTCCGGTTTTGAAATTGAGCTTCAATTTATTTTTAAATGACACGTGGCTTAAAATATTAGAATTTTAATAATAATAAATTTAAAGGTGGGGAACTAATAAAAACATGTTTTTTTAGTTAGAGAGGCATCCAAGGACTGAATAGAGCCATATTTGTGGCTTCCCTTTTATATCTTATGAGAGCTCCCGAAGGCTATTATAAAGCTTAAATACAAGATACCGTGGGTGCCGGGTTTTTAGATTTTTTATCTATTTTCCCTACCCCTGTCAACGTTATCCGAGTACCTAAACACGCAAATATTACATTTTCACAGACTCAATAATAAAAATTACATATGGAATAACCACCTTCTTTATTTTTATAATGATTAAAAATGAAACAAAAGAGATAGACATAAATTTTTTTTAATAAACCTAATTTTGTTCCTTTTAAAGTCGTCTCATTTTTCATGCCTGGCAATAAAACTGATGTGATATTCTTTTTAGTAACAAGCGAAATATTTTAATAATTTATCTAAGAAATTTGTTATTTAAACTAAAACATAGAAAAATGTATCTAAAAGCTCAAAACACAAAATATCCTGTCAAAGTCTAGCATGTATTATGATTTTTAAAACATATTCGTAGAGGTGTACAATTTAACTAATCTAAGAAATTTGTAATTTAAACTAAAACTTAGAAAAATGTATCTAAAATGTCAAAACACAAAAATTTAATATCCTGTCAAAGACTAGCGTGTATTATGACTTTTAAAACTTATTCGCACTTAATATAAACATTATTAACAAAAAATTCAAATAATTTTAATGTTTAGTATAGCCGACTTTCATGAAATATTAGGTCTTTGTGTTCTGGCATTTAAGGTACTTATTTTACCTGTTTCTATTCTTCAATTGTAATAACAATTTTTTTATATAAATTACATTAATTCTGTTGTTACCTAAATAAGATATTATTAAAAATAATTTTGTTGTTACTTAAAACGCATTGAAAAAAATTAAATGCTTTCAAAAACCAACCAACCATTAAGATAATGTTAATTTTAGGTGGTGTCTTTTTTGTTTTTAAAAAAATTGCCGCCAGTAAGTCATTCAGAAACATTTGGCAACACAAACTAACATTAACTTGATAAACGACCTTATTCTTGCCAATGGAAAAATTTCTTTTTTAAAAATGTTACAAATATTACCACTTATTGGTATTGTTGGTAAAATAATTCGTCCCCATCAGCATTATTAAAAGGTTGCGCGAGATAAGTACCTAGATTGCTGACTATGGAACAAAAACAGCAAAATGTTAAAGTTTCTACTAAATTTCTTAGGCTATCCAAGCTAAAGATAATAAACTAAATTCTAGGTTTACCACTTTACGCCAGAATCAAGAAGAGTCTAGAGTGGCGCCACCCAAAGGCTTTAAAACGAAAAAAGCAAAATTTCTGGGATACAAAAAGTTAAACCCCTATTTAGTTTAAAAGGGGGAAACCACTTAATCGAGAGTGTTCGTTTCTACTGCACAAAAACGCACGACCAGATACTGTACTAAAAATAATGCGTTAAAAGAATCTTTCACATACACGTGGTAGTCCGGACTTATCACCATGTGATTTCCATATATTTGCAATACTTTTCATATAGCAAGAGAAGGAAAAATCACAAATACTATTTTTTTTCCTTTTTTAATAAAATATTTATCCTAATTTTAAAAAACAGCAGAAAAAGAAGCATCACAAAATGAGTAATGTAAAATAAGATGTGACAGAACTTTACGCAATTCAAAAATGTTTTGGCACCCGGTTAATACCCACTGTTGCATCTCATATTTGTCTAGTAATTTTTTATTTTTGACAAACTTCTACCTGGTTTAAATATAGTACATGGATAGTTACTTTTCATTAACATAATGTGGCAATCATACAGATTAATCGTGACCCATAAATTAATTTTATTTTTTCTATTTACAGATAAACTAGACGCTAAGGTTTTTCAACATTAAAATAATTTCTGGTTAAGTTTGTTTAAATTTTCTGTAAATTTACCTATTTACTTTATCTGTTTTTGGTCGAGTGTATAAAGTATCAGGCGTATTTTTACTAAAACCCTTCAGAAAAAGGTTTGTAACAAGAATAGAAATATTCTTCCTTTTAAAACATCTATTAACTAAACAAAATATAAATAGATCAAAAAGACGAATAAAAGATAAAGTAGTCTATTGCTCGAATGGCAGTAGATCCTTCTGGTCCTTTGCCAAAAACATTAGTCAAAACTTTTGCACAAATTCTTTTTCACCCCTAACCTCTAAAGGAAAAGCCGAACTATTTGCCAAACAATTTGCTGCAAATTCTACTCTCGATCCTCCCGTTAATTTTCCCCTTCCAACAGTTGCCCATGTTCCTCATAAAATGTTCGATATCATTTTTAAAATCAAACAAATCAAGCGTATCCTTTCTTCTCTTAATTCCAAAAAATCGTTTGGGCTGGATGGCATACCAGCAACCGTCTTGAAAAAATGTGCCCCTGAGCTTGCACCCATCTTAACACGCCTCTTTTCGACTCTCCTACGACACGGGATTTTTTCCGGACAGCTGGAAAGCTGCACGTGTGCAACCTGTTTCCCAAAAAGGATGCAAAACTCTCCCTTCTAACTATAGCCATATATCTCTTCTTTCTGCTGTTTACAAAGTAATGGAAAAATTCATTAATTCCTAAATCTTACAGTATTTGGAAAAACACAATATTTTACATGACAGACAATATGGATTCCGACACAGAAGATCCACAGCTGATCTTCTTTCCTTTGTCTCACACAACTGGAAAAAGTTCCTTGAGTTTCTTGATGAATTCCAGATCGTTGCTCTTGACATATCTAAAGCTTCTGATCAGGTATGGCATTATGGGCTTCTTAACAAACTTTCTTTATTCGATATTCTTTCTTTATACGAGCTTTGTTCTTGGCTTTCCAGTTTTATTTCCAATCGACGTATATCAGTTATTGTAGATGGTCATTCTTCCAGCTTCTATCCAATTATGCTGGGATGCCCCAAGGCTCAGTACTGGCACCAACTTTGTTTCTTTTTCACATTAACGATTTTCTCTTTTCCACAACTAATCCTATCCATAGTTTTGCTGACGATAGTACCCACCACTCTAATATTCAATTTCTTAAGCCACCCTGTAATTCTGATTTAGAAAACAAGCCCAGGTTAATGCAGATATCTCTTTCACAAGACATTAAAGTAACCTTGGATTGGGGTGCCAAAAATATTGTCCAGTTTCATGCCTCCAAAACACAGTCATGTTCAGTATTCCGAAAAAATTCGGAAAATCCTTATCCGTTACATATGAGCAGCCAAGTTCTGCAGAACAAAGAATCGTTTAATCTTGTGGGTGTTACTTTTCAAAATAACCTTAACCGTCACAAACACATTACATCCATAGCCTCAGCAGCTTTAAAAAAGCTTGGATTCCTTTTTCGAGCCAAAAAGTATTTCTCTCCTCTAATCTGTATACTTTGTATGTATCCCAGATCAGATCCTGTTTAGAATATTGTTCTCACGTCTGGGGAATGGCGTCTCCTACAACACTTAGCATTCTTGACTCCATTTAGAGAAGAGCTGTTCGTCTTTTTAATGACGCCACACTTACAGAAAGGCCACCGATGAGCTGTAGGGGATTTGTGTTTATTTTATAAGTATTTTTACGGCTTCTGCTCCGAAGAGTCAAAATAATTCCTCCTTTGGCAGCTCCCAACAGGCCAAGATGTAGTGCCACTTTAATGCATCCTATTACAGTTCAACGTGAAAGGCCCTTTCACTTTGTTCGTTCCTTTATCCCTAGGGACTATGAAACCTTCTATACGCAGAAGTTTTTCCTTTTTCCCAAATCTCCAAATATTTAGGTCTCATGTGAATAAACTACCTACTTCCACACTTTAGACACCCACGATACGTTAGTTCTTAGGCCTTAGTCTTCGTCAACTCTCCCAAGATAAAAAAGCCCATTTTTCTAAGTTAATCGCTTATAACTTTGTATGTATAGGACAAAGAAAAAAATTATGAAAAAAGTTTTATTAACATATTTTCTACACGACAGATTAAACAAAAGAACGTAGTTCGTGCAAATCCGGCCACGAAAATCTTCATGCTATGAAGAGAGAATTTGACATATTTCGTAAAAATTGGATCAATAGTTTCTTGGTACAATTATTTTGCAATTTATTTTACGAGTATTATGTCCTAAAATAATATAAAGTATTTTTAAAAATAAATTTCAGTGTCGTAATATAAGGCAATTAGTGCCGGAGACACGGTAAGTGGTGGTCAAATTTTTTTGTGTTATACTTTGCCACCCTAATATTACTGAAAACACATATTATGACTTTACTAAAATTTATTTTTGATTTATAGTTATAAGTAGATTAACTTTGTTTACAGACTTTAAAGTCTAATTTATCAAACCTATTGGATACAATATAATTAAGGTAAATTTGTTTAGTTATTTAAAATTACTGTCTTTTGGTTCCCGAACACTAATAGCGCTGTTGTAAATGATTACCTTTTTAATGTAATATCTACAAGTGTTTTTTTTTGTAGCTGTATTCCTTGCTATTAAATACTAGTAATTTTTTAACAGAAACCAACTGCAAATTTAGCAGTATATAAAAAAATGCCGCTCTAAACAAATATTTTATGATTTTTTTATTTTTAATTGATTTTTTTGTGCATTCAATAAAGTTAGTTATTATTTTAAATATTTCACTAAATTTTCTAGCCTAATTGTTCGTTAAATTCTTATTAAGATTAATAAATGCAAATGGTTTAATTTTTCTTTAAAAGGAACGAACGCTTTGAGGACTGCATAAAAATCTTTCTGTTTTTTTAAATCTCGTATTCTGGACATCTTTTTAAATTTAATTGCTTTACAGTAATAACATTTTTAAATGCCTACCATTTAGATGAAAATGTTGGGCATACTCTGAATGCTAAAAGAATGTAAAGATTTTGAATAGTACCTTAAGGAATTATTTAAAATATACTAATTGTAAGTGACAAAAGATGAACACTAAGTATTTATAATCTTTTGAATAATTTTTTAGTCCAGTAAAATGATTTTTAGTCTTATTAACGGCTTATTTAGCCGTTTTTTTTTAATTTGTGAAATTTTACAATCTTTTGGTAATATTTATGATTAAATATTAACAAAGTTTGTTTCAAAGTGCTTTATTTTTATAAACAATATGCCTCGTGTACAAAAACTTCATCATATTTATTAGTTTAGTGACTTTGAGGGAGGGCAAATTGTGTGCTTGCGTTGGGTATGTCTGTTAATTTAAGAAACCGAGAAAAGAAAAAACCGATTTTTAAGTACTATTTTAAGATATAGTGAGGCATGGATCCAAGAAAGCTCTGGACACAGGGCTAAGAACATCGAACGTAAAAGGGGAAAAAACAATGCATCAAGATTGTCGACTAAGACTTTTAGCTTTTAGAGATCGCTTTAGCTTTACTTGGGCGATTGCAAATGAGTAGTTTCAAAAACACACAAGGGTAGTCGGGATGCTACATTTTACCCAGTAAGAGGTTTTAGATTTTTTTCTTACCGTCCCCACTGGGTGTTGCTGTTGACTCCTGAGCATAGACGTTGTTGTATGAAAGAGTTGAGTATGAAAGATGGTTAAGCAATGGTAAAAGGGCGGCGTGGTGAAATTATTAATTTATCAGTGTTTGATATGGACACACATTGGACACACACGTTCTTTACACTGTACGTGGGGGGTAATGTTATGGAGTATGGAATATGGTAGCAGGACACTACCTTCACCTTTATTAGAGGTAAAATGACGGCCATTTGGTTCATATTGGAAGTAGTAAAACTATATATTCTTTAATATAAACCCATACAAATAAGAGGGGATAAAGTGGGAAGTGACATTTATGAGATGTTGTGTGAAGCACTTTTTATAAAAACGTGTTGTTATGACAGGTAGACTGGCCCAAGTAACAAAAAAATGGGTTCACAAGACCAAACATCTTAAATCTCGTATTCTGGACGTTACTTTTTAGTAGGTATATTTAGTTATTTTTATTTTATTTATTTACATAATATTTGTTTTACTCTCGACAATTTGTGTTTTTTTTTTTTTTTATAAATAAATACAACAAAATATTTTTTTTAGGTCTGGTAAGTACACAGCAAATACTTATGACGATGAAATTTGGGACCAGGGTAGATTCTGAGTAGGAGACGTCCGTTAAGAAAGGCTTTTAGGAAACTTTCCCCCTAAGGGGTGGAATGGGGAGTAAAAGTTTATTTACAACTTTGTCATTTCTGGACTAAGAAGTATTAAAATTAGTATGTAGGCTATTTCTAACAATTTCTAACAACCCAACATTTTTAAATATTCTTACTCAAAATAGGTACCAACCCTTAAACAATATAAAAGAGTACCCACCTTTCCCGAACCCTCCCAAAAAAATTATATTGCAAAACCCAGACCACAAACCTTTAAAAATTACAATCAATCTGTCCATTATAATTCAAATGAAATATCCAAAAAAAGGAAGGCTAATGATATGGATGAACCAGAACGGGAAAAGAAGAGACTCGATCTCTAGTATTTCCTCCTCAATACTACCCCAACCCTTATAGGGAAGAATTTTTAACATTTAAAGAAAAAATAATAGAAAAATTTTCAATGTACACAAAAAATTTAGTTAGCACAATAATTAACTCAAATTTAAGAAATATGACAGAAATGGAAAATGAAATTAAAACTAACCTATCAAATTTAATAAATACCTTAAATAATACATAAAAATGGCACAAAAAAAAAAGTAATGAGTTTCCTATAAAAATAATACAATGGAATGCAAGGTCCTTAATTTCTAATAAGCACAGCTTTCAATGACGAAAAAATTGACATATGTCTTATTTCAGAGACATGGTTAAAACCTAATATCAATATAAACTTTCAAAATTACAACATAGTTAGACATGATCGAAAAGATCGCAATGGAGGTGGTGTTGCTATCCTGATAGCATCTTCCTATGATTACGAAGAAATTGATCTAAATAATGTTAATAAGCCCGAAATATGCGGCGGGTTTTTTATCCATAATAAGTGGATTAATTTTTTCTCTATTTATAGACCATCTACACTAAAAATGACAACAAGAGAATGGGAAACCATTTTTCAAATACTGATGTTATAATCACTGGCGATTTTAATGCTCACCATGGAGCTTGGGGGGTTGGTATCTAACACAAAAGAGGGTTATGATTTGGTCGAAGCCATTAACAATTGTAATTTAATAACTAAATACAGGCCAGCCAAAAGACTATCAAAAGGCCCAATAATGAAGGATCCCGCCTGGATATTACCATCATCCACTAGCTTAGCCCCGCGATAAACTGGCATACACATCCCGATACATTGGGATCAGATCATTTTCAATTATTTTAAAAAATAGCTTACAACTCCAAAAGGGTAAAAGATATATCCTTCCCGCAAATGGAGGTTAACACAGCGGACTGGAATATTTTTCGACAGTCATTGGAGAATCAAATATTTAGTTCACCAACTTTCCAAAATGTTGATGAAAAAAATTTATTTTTTTGTTAATTTTAAACATAGCTGCCAATCAATCAAAGAAACAAAACCAACCATTTTGCAAAAAACGAAGAA
>JAHBCN010016433.1:0-19519 GCA_019359885.1 Listronotus oregonensis
ACATTCAAGCATGTTGAACTTTTCAAAATTTTTCATGTTTTCATTTTTTAAAAAAACCTTTTTTAAAATTATTTAAATTACTTTTTTTCTACTAAAAATACCAACATATTTAACAATAACAATCCCTGTCAATTCTCAACTATCCAGAAGTTTAAAATATTAAAAAAAAAAATCCCCGGCCTACTGTTTTTTACGTGAACTTTAAATTGTGGCTTTAATCTTATTTGACCTATGTCATTTTATTAGTCATGGCAATGTTGATTTCTGTAGGCACATTATTTTAATTTTTAAATCTTAATACTGCTAATTTTTTAAGATAAACATAACAAATATCCAAAATTTTAAAATTTTACCATTTTTTTCAAAATCTTATAATAAAGGGTGGTCCATAAAAAAAAATTTTTTGGGGGGTGGCCCCGAAAATCTAAACCCCTGTAAAAATCTCCTACCCAAAAAAAAAAAAAAGTTCTTAAGAAATTTTTATCAAATTAATTATCTTTATCAATAAGAAAGTTATGGGGTTTTTAAAAAATCACGAAATTCGGAAACCCCTCTAGTGGCCAAACAAAAAGAGATAGGATTTTGTTAGCGCCAATAGTTTTCTCAAAAATTTGAGCTCGGACCCTTGGTTTTTTTTTTCTCCCCTTCAAATAAGGGTTGTTCCCATAAGAACGCGTTAAGTTTGGGCCCCCTGACGTCAATTTTGGGGGAAGAATTTTTTTGTTTCCATTTTAAGATGAAAACTTCATATAAATGTACCCCCTAAAGATCTTAACTTTTGAGAAAAAGGGGTGGTACACAAATATATTGTTACTTCAAAAGAAATAAATTGATAAAGTCTATTTGACGTTAGAAAAATAACTTTTATTTTTTTGCGTATGGTGGGACATGCGATATGTTAAGTGAAACAAAAATACACAAATACTAACTTATTCCTTTATTTAAATTATATGTAGTTCTTTCTTTTTTTTTTTTTTTTCTGAAATACAATCATCAGCTCAGGGGGAAAAATAAGGTTCCCCCCCAAAAAAGTTAGTACGACTAAAAAATCCGTTTTTTAATTTTTTAAAATTTTTTACAAATTAATGAAAATATTTTTAAATATTAAATCCAAATTAAACATTATTGAAGGAATTTTAAAATTTATGTCTTTTTTCCTTTTTTACGTGAAACCCCCGATATAACCCTTAAAACAGAATATTAACAAAATACCTAATGGCAACTGTTTACTGACTCTTAAAGACAATCTAAAAGTATTTTTTAAGTTTAAAAAAAAAGGAAAACCTTTTTTCCTTTTAAAAAAACCCCCTGTTTAAATTTCCCCAAATTAAATATATACACAAAAAAAATTGGGGAACAGAAAAAAAATACATACATTTAACTTGTCAACACCCACTGAAAACAAATTTTTTGATATGGTTTGGGTTGTGATATTGCCAAATCTTGCTTTTTCCCCCTTTTCAAAAGGCAATAACACCCCCCTCCCCCTCCGAAGTTTCACCATAGGACAGGGCAACTCCCAGAGGTTCCCAAATTTGGCGATTCTTTGTGCTTTATAATGCGCCATTTTCTTTTTAGATCTTTGGGGGGTTCTTCGGTTCCCTATCTCTGTAATCGGGGTGTATTGGAGAATTTCCTAAAATTTAATATTTATTTTAATATTTTCTCTTGAAATATCAACTTTTGTTTTTTCCTTAAAATTCCTCTCGAGTAATACGGGCCTCGCAAACACACTCGATAAACATCACCCTGAATCCCAGCTGGTCGTGCGCCAAATCATAGATCTTCCTTGGCTCTGGATACGTTTGGTCCGTCGAGCAGGGCCCCGTATGTCCTTTTGTCCCAGCCAATCCAGGCCTCCTCCCGGGCTTCGCGGAAGCTCTGTTTACGGATGCGCCAAGCGGGAAGGTTGTCTGCGCGGAACATTTCGTGGGAGGCATATTGTTTGATTTTTTGCGACGGTATCTGAGATGTCATATACTGCAAAGGAAGAAAGTAAAGGGAGTTAGATTTACAAACAGCTATGTGGGTTTAAGAATTCCGTCATACTTCTCTAATTTTGTAGACAAAAAATGCTGTGTTTTCCCCTTTCGAAAGTAAAATGCGAAATATTTTCTTAAGCCTTTAATTTCAATAAAACTGACGATTATAGTAATTTTTAAAATAACTTTTTTTTTTTTTTTTAAAAAGTTGAAAAATTTGGGCCCAAAATTTTTAGATAATAAAATCTGGAGGACAAAGTATAACATGGAAATATTAGGTAAATATACTGATGAAAACTAAAAAAAAATTTTTTTATTTCGATTATAGACTTAATTTTGTATTATATAAGTAAATTAATTCTTGGTTATTTTTGTTTAATAAAGAAATATTATTTAAAATTTAAATTTTTATCTTAATGCCTATGGAACAGAACGAAAATAAACAAGCATCACATCAAAGTAAAAATGGTGAAAATACATAGAACTAATCTGTTTTTATTAGGAAGCAGAAAAAATTTCAAGAACCTTAATTTTTTTATGTAATTTTTATTAAAAAAACTCTAGTTGAAAAAATGTCATTAAATGGCAGTGTTGCCTGCGCCGACATGGTAAAAAAAGAACCGTTCATATATAGTTTGATTCAATGTGATGTCACGTGGGATTTTATACCAGATGTTGTTTGGAATATATATATATATATATATATATATATATATATATATATATATATATATATATATATATATATATATATATATATATATATATATATATATATATATATATATATATAATATACAGTATGTCCGCGGATGCGGTTAAAAGGCAAATGAGCCAAAAATTGAAAGGTACGAAAAAGTAATTTCAAAAAAAAAATCTGCTTTCGAAAAATATAAACTTCAATGAGAAAATAGATTTTTATCTCCCAAGTTTAAAAAAATAAAATCAAACAAGAGCAAACAGTCGTTTTCGGCCTTTTAACGTAAAATGATAAATAAAAAACTTCAAATTTATTCTTTCTGATTTAAACTTATTGAAGAAAATTTTTTAATTTAATTAAAAAAAAACTCATCATTTTTGCAAATAACCCTTTACATTTTTTTTATTAAATATTAGTTTTATATTAGTAATGTAAAAAATAATAATCAAGTAAAAGTAAATAAAATATAAAAAAATATTGTTATTTTTTTAATTTTCATAAATTCAAATTTTCTTCAGTAAATTCGAAAAACGGAAAAAAAGTAACTTGGAGCAAGTTTTTTTATTTTTATTTTTAAGTCAAAGGCCAGAAAATGACTTATTGCTCTTGTTTAATTTTGTGTTTTTGCATTTTCAAACGCCTGTATGCTAACAATCTATTTTTTCATTGTAATTCATATTTTTTCAGACAGATTTTATCAGAATACTTTTTCTATCTTTAATTTTTGTCTTCTTGTTAACCATACGAAACCCTCTTGTATAAAAGATATTTTAAATACTTTAATATTTTTAAAATCCCAAAAATTCTTCTAAAATCAAATTAAATAAAAATAGTGAAAAATAGGCGGAAAAAATTGACTGGAAATTAATCAAACATTCTCGCCACTATCAGCAAAACTTTTAATTCCATGTTTTCATCAGAAGAATCACTTAAGGGGTAGTTCATAAGCTTAAAAAAATGCGATTTGCATGAAACTTGTTCTGATTGGTGGGGATTTATTTTTCATTGAAAGGAGCTCTCTATTCTTAAGTTTTTGCGATTCGCAATATTTAAAATCTAGGGGCGGAAAAATTGAGATTCTTATTGGTCGACTTAAAATATGTCGTTGTCCAAAAGATTAATGCCCATTTTTTTTGCTTTTTCGTAATATTTGAAATGTGAGAAGCGGAAAATTGATTTTTTTAATTTAAGATTTTGCGAATTCCGCAAAAATTGAAAACCACGAGCATGCGTATTGATATAAAATACTCGTTTGTTTTTTTTGATTTTGGCGTTATAAGATTAAGTTATTTACGGTTCAATTCCTGGACCTATAATATATATATATATATATATATATATATATATATATATATATATATATATATATATATATATATATATATATATATATATATATATATATATATATATATACCAACGGCATTGGCCATCAAAGCACCGCTTCTTATGAGAGCGTTGTCTAAAAGTGCGTAAAATGCTAATTCTGTATGTTTTTATGCTTGGGCGGCATTGACGGAACGAGAAATAAAGCGGGGATCGTTGTGTGCTTTTAAAGTTCTAAAATAAAGAAAACTAGGGTGTTTTTTTTTTCGATAAAATCATAATCTTATAGGATTAAAGCGATCCTTTATTTCATGACAACCTGTCATTCTCTCATATGTTTTAATAGCACATATGCAGTTGTGATTTCAAGTAAAAAAATAAAAAGTTTAAAGTTTCCAGCATATTCCTACTGATTCAGCCTCACCGTTAAGACAGTGCCAAAAAGCGTGCAAGAGAGAAAGATGAATCAAAATATAATCCTTCTTTCTCGCTCCAACGTGCTAATTGGTCGAGAAGGACTGGCTGACGAATCAGCACGACAAGTGGGATATATACCCTTCTCACCGACCAATGAGCACGTAGAAGCGAGAGGGAAAGGTTATACTGTAATTCTTCTGTCGCTCCGCTTGCTGTCTAGTAGCAAGACTTCCTCTATGAAGATATGCTCAAAGGTTAAAATAAGTTGTGATCATTAATGTAATTTTTATTTTTATTTTATGTTATTTGCCTGTATAAAGACTTTATAGGAATAAAGTATATTCTATTTGTGTTGTTTGTTTTAATAAATCCACTTATAAGATGCAATTATGAAAGTCAGTGAATGCAATGCCCTTCTCTTCCCCAGTAAAAAATATTCAACTGATCCTTATTATTCACTGAAACGACCAAAGCATTATAAATTTTTATTAAAACAATACACAAAGAAAAAACCTAGCATAAGATACAATATTGTTAAAAAAAATAAATTATAAATAACACAAAAAGTTTTAAAGAGGAAACTTAATTAAAACGTCAATACAGAGCGTCAATACTTCATCTTGCATCTTACCAACAGTTCCAGCACGAAATCCCTAAAAAAAATCGCAGTCGCAGCGCTATGAAATACCAAAAAAACCGGCGGAAAAATTTTGCGAATTCGTAATTCGTAAATCGCATTTCGCAAGCTTATGAACTACGCTTTAGTCAATAGTAACATACATTTCTCATTTTCGGAAAGAATTGAATTATTTTCCGGTAAAAATTACATTAAACATATTACAGCATACCTCCAGTTTATTTTTTGCAAAAATAACTGAATTACAAAAATAACATTAAATATAGAAACAAGGTTATTCTTATTTTGTTAACATTATTTTTCCTTTGAATAATATTGTTATTGTAGGGAAAGTGAAATAACTTTAAGTATTTTTAATCACTAGCTAAGCTGATAAAAGTATTTATAAAAACAGGGAAGTGGTAGACAGGTAAAAAAGGCATTTTTTCAAAAATTTAAAAAATGTTTAAATAAAAAAAAGTATTTAATATGTCTTTACACTACTCAAGGAGTCGCCCATTTCAATATATTAAAGTATTTCCATAACACCCTGTATATATGCATCATGTTTATCAAGCTTAACTAAATTTGTTTAATTTTTAAAACCAGCATTACCAGCAAAATTTATACAGGGTGTCCCAAAAGGTATGGTCCAAAGTTTGGGATCATGTAGATTTGATCAAAATAAGGTAACAACTTTATATTACTTTTTGCTTTATGCCCCTTCTTTACCGAGCTATTAGCTCTTAAAGGTAACAATTGAAAATCGATTTTTTATTAATAACTTTTGAACGACTTCTACGATCTAAATTTTTTTTTTGTTGATTAATTTTAGATAATAACTGTCTTGCATTAACTGCTATAAACATGCCCCGAAACCATTAAACATACCAGGTCCGGACTATCAAATTTGTAAAAACCTTCAAAATTTTTGCAGTGTTGCCATATTTAACATTTTGATCTTACTGGTAGTTTCCCCTGAGTTTTCTATGGAAAAAAGGTATACTTTATCCTTATTGATAGGACCAGCGGTTTTCGCGTAAAATGCATTTAGTCATTAAGGTATAATCACTGACCTCAATATGGACCGGTAAAGGGTATCAGATGCGTGGTTCAAAAGTGAGATTTTATGGGCGAAAAAATGTGTCCGTGCGCCGTGGCTCTAGTCATCTCTTAGGGTCCTAAATCATGCGCAGAACGGACTAGCAGATCGATTTTATTTACAAATTCGTCGCCGGCCAGTTCCGTACTTCGTCAATTGATGACTTAAACAAAATATATATTACACTGGTTAAAAAACCATGGTTACTGGTTTTTGAACCAGTGAAACACATTGGTTTGTTTAGATGTTGTTCTTAATCAAAAATAAACATATTATCCATTGTCAGCTCCTTAAATTCCTCTAGTTCTTCTGAATGTTACAGCTATGGAAAGCCACAAATTTTTGTACTGGTTCACAACCTGAGTTGTAGTTAATAATAATAAAAAATGGCGAATACGACTGAACATGACTCTTGTGGCTTACCTAAGAATTAACTTTTTGTTGCATCTATGTAACACAATCATAATTGAAAAAATCACTATAATTATTTATTTCGGATTAAAAAATCTGAACAAAAATGTATTGCATTAATCTAAAAAGTCAGTAAGTATGATTACAACATAAAACATATTCCCTTGAGCATATACCTACTAGAGGCACTCTTGCCGCTTGGAAAACGATCATTTGTGCAAGAAAGAAAAATAAGCAGTATAACCTTTTTCTCCCTCCAACGTGATCATTGGTCGGTGAAAAGAATATATACCCCGCTCTGCGTGCTGATTTGTCGGTTTCTCTGCGTCGATATATCGGCACTATGGTTGGAGCCACGGAGAAAGGTTTATCCTATGATTCTTTTTTCTCTTTCGCAATGCCAAACGGCAAGGCTGCCTCTAGTAAATAAATACTCGTTTTGTATAAATACATTTAAGATGTTTAGAATATCCTTTTATCGCTATCGAAAACATAAGTGTAAGCAGGAAAAGAGTTAACGGTATTTGTATAAAAAAATTTTACCCTTTTGTTTATAAGTCTGTTCCAATCTCGCAAAAAACCGTTTATTGCATCCCTTTACTGATCCCCCAGCAAAGTAAAACCCTTTAAATATATAGAAAGCGTTCAAACTCCGTCGTTTTTGAACTGACATAAAACTTGTAAAGTCGACAGTCACGCGTTTAATAAATTCTAACAGTTTCCAAACCATTTTAAGGCGGTACAAAAACTGGGTCTTGAAATTAACCCTATCTTTTATTAGCCCCTATTTTTTCTATTTATATTTTGCAATATTAATTTTGTTAACTCATGGTTTATATTACTACCTAACATAATTTATATATGTATAGAAACGCAAAATAAAAGAATTTAGTATCTAAATATATAAAAAATATATTATATAAATATAAATTAATTAATGACATACAAATTTCTAAGTCCGGAACTGGTCCTGCTTTTTAAATACGCATGCTTAATGACACTATTGTTTGTTTAGTGCGCGAGGTCGTAAACTTGCCATAAATGCGATTAGTCATTATATATCTAAAGTTAGGTTATCTATGGGTATAATCGAGGGCTCTCGATAAGATATACCCTGGGGCTCTAATAAGGTGTACTTAAGGACTCCCTATAAATCTTTTTAGCTGAAAATTGACTTCTGGTAGTAGATTTTGACATACACTGCAAAAATTTTGAAGGTTTTTACAAATTCGATAGTCCGGACCTGGTATGTTTAATGGTTTCGGGGCATGTTTATAGCAGTTAATGCAAGACAGTTATTATCTAAAATTAATCAACAAAAAAAATTAGATCGTAGAAGTCGTTCAAAAGTTATTAATAAAAAATCGATTTTCAATTGTTACCTTTAAGAGCTAATAGCTCGGTAAAGAAGAGGCATAGAGCAAAAAGTTATATGAAGTTGTGACCTTATTTTGATCCAATCTACATGATCTTAAACTTTGGACCATACCTTTTGGGACACCCTGTATTAAAAACTTGCTGCTGACGTCACCATTGCGGTTATTTGTACGATTAATACGTCTGTTTATCCTCAAACCACACAATTAGACGCTAATATTGATTTACTTTGCGAATTTACGGTCCTAAATTTAATTGGATAATATTATTTAGATAGAAACTTATAAAATCTGAAACCATAAAATAAGAAATAAGGGATAAGACGGTTATTTATAGTACAACTTTAATAACAAACATATAAATCATTAAAAAAAAATAGACGAAGGGGCTGAATCTTATTGTAATATTTTATTACTAAGAGATTTACACAAAATAATGTAGGGAGTAAAAGCCTTGAGAGGTTCTTCTAAATATTCTGCTACTTCACATCTCTCTGCAAAGTGAGGAAATTAGGTTAAAAACCATAGCACAACGAATACAAAGTATAATATTGAGCATATTTTCTGACGTAAGCAAGAGAGTAAGGAAAGCGAAAAGGGTATCTACATCACTAGGGACTAACCACCCGTATTCACAACGCCTGATCGACAGAGGCGACCGGAGCTAAGTTCGACTAGTACATCTTGAATGAAAGCGGAGTTAATAAAATACCAACCAGAGATAATCCGGATATTGAAATACTTTCAATCAGCGTATAAGGGTATAAGTGTCATTTTCATTCGTTTGGTTGTAATTTTTTCATTTTTGTTTGACAAAAACACATGAAGAAAAAACGTATCGCAATAAAAAATTTATTACACTGGATCAAAAAGTTTGTAATCATGATTACTGAGGTTTTTTTCCCAAACGATGATGAATAGTTTTTTGAGCTTCAAGCTGTTTTTTGTGAATTGTATTATTATTTTTTTGTGGTAGTTGTGATGGATTTTGACAATGTAATTGTACTTTACATTTATTGTGTTGCATCTTTAATTCATCTTAAATCGAAATAAAGGAACGCGATGGATTTTTTTGCTCTGAATGAAATAAATTAACGAGGCAAATAAAACTAATATTGGAACTCGGCAACCTTCACACAGTTTTTTGGTCTGAGGACAAATTTAAAGATACAGACATCAATTTTAAGTCGTAATTACACAAAACCTAGTTTCTTCTAAGAAAAATATTTGGGAGATTATTTTTACAAAGGCAAAGAAAGAGATTTGAACAAACTTATTAAAGTTGAGTTTTAAATTATGAAATGACAAGCAGCAAAATTAATAAACAAAGATTAAAGAACAAAAATAAAATTAAATGATAGTCGTTATCATTAATTAATTAAATGTTGAAGTTGTTCTCCCCCTACAGTTTGACAATGAGCTGGATTATAATAAAATTTGTAAGTGACGTTTTGTAACACATGATTTGATGTACATTCTTCCATAATTCATCTTCTTAATTCGTTCAAATCTTCGGGTTTTATCAGTCACAAACACTTTATTTGTTCGGTGTCCCCAGAAAAAATAATCAAGGGGCGTTAAGTCTGGCGAACTAGCGGGCCATTCTATGAAACCTCTTCGACCCATCCAGCAATAAAAAACTTAGAAGATTATAGATTACATTGAATAATAAACCGTTGTTAATACTATAAAATCGTGTATTTCTTATTGGAAAACAAAACTTATTGAATAACCTGGTATACTCATAGAATCTTGTTTATACTTTTTTTATATATTTTTATATACCTATTATTAATTAATGCTCATATTTAGGCAATCTATTTCAAGAGCTTTAAATATATTTAACTGTAAACACCTTAAATAACTTTATTATCGGAATAATCTCTACTATTTAGATAAATATTTAGGTGAAAAATAAAAAAATACCAGCGGATAACATTGTATCAATTCCAAGAAAAATCCTGAGAAGTCTCTTACGTATATAAAATATTTATCATTGTTTAAAATACTCCAAAATTTGATAAACATATTAAATCAGTAGCGTATATTGGGGGGGCAGGGGGCCCTATATTATGTTATTAAATTTTTGAATTAAACATTTGGACCGCCAACCAGCATCATATGGGATTTTTTTATTAATAGTTCTATGTGAAATTTGACTTTGTATCAATTTTTGCTTTGATCGAGATAACCAAATAATAGGAGCCATGTGAAAATTTTGCATATGGGCAAAAATTGCATTTAAAAAAACTTTTTCTGATAACTTTTCTCTATATTTTTACAAACAAAACCATTTTTCTAATTAAGATAAAGTCGCCATATTGTGCTTGAAGTTCTTGACAAAATATCACTTCAGTTGGCACCAAAGAGTATAGAAAAGAGGAGAGAAACAATTGTAGTACTCCCACCCATTAAAAAATGGCACTGTTTCTCTCCTATTCTCTCGTGTCTGGCGCGCTCATTCGCAAAAACTATTATGCATTCCGCAACGAAAATATTAACTTCCTTCTCAACCTGTCATTTTGACAATCACTAAATAAAAACAATTCAAGTGACTTTGACATTATGCACGCCTTTTGCAAGAATCTTCTTCTTCCCTGGCATTAGAACTCTGGGTGAGTCTTAGCCGCATCCACTATGACTCTCCATCTCCTACGATCTTGTGCTTCCACTTGCCAATGCTCGACTCCCATCTTAGACAAATCTGCTGCGACAGCATCCTTCCACCTTTTTCTCGGTCTCCAATATTGATCTTCTGTTATACCGAATACTGTTTTTATCAATCTGTGGTCTTCCGATCTTACTACATGACCTACCCATCTTATTCGGTTAGCTTTTATGTGCCTGACTATGTTTTCACTGCCATACAGTGCCGCCAATTCAGCATTGTGGCGTCTCTTCACACTCCTGTTGTTTTATCTCTATTGGGTCCAAATATCATTCTGAGAACTTTTCTTTCAAATACAAGAAGCCTATTTATTTCCCGTTGATTGAGGGTCCAGGTTCCGCTGCCATAAGTAACTACCGGGCTATATTCTACTCAATTCCTATCCTCACCTCCACGAAGTGTGGCATCGACCAGGCGGGTGAACCCTGGATAACCTGAGCAACCCGACCGGAGACTGGGTAACCAACCTCAGTGGAAGGTAGGGTCAGGGCTGACGAGGAAGGAGAAATGGTCCTTCGAAAAGGGGTTTTGCTATGGACCAGCGATCCATACATGGAAAAAGACAGTGCTACGAAGCAGAAACTATTGCATAGAATGTCAAGAAGAAATTGCTAGTTAATTCTGAAAATAAAGTTCCGTATCATGGTTGAATCCCCTCGTATAATTTAATTTATTACTATTTGTATTAGCCGGTATTATGATTCATAAACCCCACGTGTACCCATAATACAATAATACAGTCATATAATCCAGCTTTATTTTTGGAAAGTTATAAATCTTGGAAATAATCATGTTCTTTAAATAGTCCTTGATTAATATTTTTATGGAGTTAAGCCCAGCAGAATCAATTTACAAGGACGAAAACAAATTTAAAAAAATTAGACCAGACCAATCAGCACGCAGAGCTGCGTATATATACTCCTCTCGCCAACTAATTAGCAATCAGCACGTTGGAGCGAGAGAGAAAGGTTATACACCTATTCTTCTTCCGCTCTCACACGGCCAAGCGGCAAGGCTGCCTCTAGTAAGTATATGCTTGAAGTACAGAAATTGCTTTGTAAATTCCCAGTGGCTTTTCGCAAAATCTACAAACTTCAGTGAAAAGTTTTTCCCATATTTTAAGGTGATACCCTTGAAGGCTATAAGGTTAATTCTTTTTTTGTTGTTGCTGTAGCTTCTTGGTATATTTAGGCAAATTTCTGACCTAAGTCCCATTTTCTGAGTTCTTTTATTAACTCAGATCAAGTTGGTCGACATTTATTTAGTTCCTTTTTAATTTTATTTTTTTAAAAGCATCATGACAATATTACTCTGATTTTTTAATTTTTTGTCAAGGTTATAAAATTATTATAAACAAAGGATTGAAATTTTTTAAAACTTTTATGGCGTTATCTTGTTTACTATGTATAAAAGAAGGGCTTCACGAAGCGAAAAATTTATACGACAATTATTTAGGCATTTTTTTTATGTACAGTGATGGCCATTAAATCTTGGCCAAAAAATTTGTCAAATTTTGACTTTTCTGCCAATTTTTGTAAATATCTCTTTTTACCTTGTTTTACTTTTAATTACTATAAATAAAGCAAAAGGTAAAAGAAAATATTTATATATTATAAAAACTGACAAATTAATAAATTAGTTAACAATTAAATAAATTCAAACAAACTAAATATCGTTCCAAAAAAAATTAATATTTTATTGCGGCCCCGTTTTTTCTAAGACCAAAGCCCGGGCGTAGTTCGGATTTCCTCGTAACTCATTCCACGCCTCTAAAATTTTATCCTTAAGTTCGTTTACATTTTGCGGCCTAAACTCATTTTCCCTATTAATTTTTTTAACTAATAAGCCCCATACATTTTCCATAACATTTAAATCCGGACTACGTGAGGGCCACGGTAAAACCCTGATACGCTGCTCTTCCATCCATACACGACTTGCCGGGCCGTATGAACGGGTCACTTATCTTGCTGAAAGATAAAATTTCTGTCCGAAAATCGATCCAGTACAGAAAGAAGCATGATATTCTGTAGTAGATCTATTATACCTCCGCGTTTAACCTTCTTCGATAAAATAACATACACCAAGTCCTTGTCTAGCCGCCCCAAAATTTACCGGAAAATCGCCCACTACTTCTGTCCTTTTTGGGTATATTTTTCATCAACTCGTGTTTCTTGAGGCCTGTATACCTTAAGTATCCCATTGTGGCAAGACTGAAACACTTTTTCATCGGTGAATATTATATTTTCTCAAAAAATCGGAGGTTCCAAGTAAAATTGTAGAGCAAATCCAATGCGTTGTTCTTTATTTGCATTTTTTAAAAACGGTTTTAAGGCTGCCGGTGGCAACGCAATTCGTATATTTGCCTTATTCTTCGCCGTGCCGTTCTAACCGGTGCTGGGAAATTGCTCTCCGTTTTTGCTATAACTACAGATTGGTTTCTCAAAACATTAACTAAAATATTGTCTTGTTCTTAATTCGATAGTTTGGGGCGACCACTTCCAACTCTTCTCTCAAAGAGTGTGTTTCCTGCCATTTTTTTTTTAACAAATTGCATAGTACTCTTTGGGATGTTAAGCTCTTCCGCCACATCCCTTTCTGGCCAACCTCTCTGCTTAATATAATGAATAATTAATATTTTTGATCCAAAGTTAAGTTTGGCATTTAAAAAAATATTTTTAGACACTGACAGCGGACACCTGTTTAATTAATTAGCCTATTTTACAAACGAAAAAAAGAATTGCCCAAGATTTAATTGCCATTACTGTACAGGGTGTCCAGTTTTCGTGTGTTTTCATATACCAGCTCCCTTACTATAAAAGATAGAAAGATGGGGTTTGCGGCTTACTGTCCTATTTTTTTATAAACTTTCTTCCGCAAACGAAATTTTATAGCCCCCAAATTTCTGACATACAGGGCGATTTTGAAAATTTGTCATTTTTGACAGTCCCCATCTGATTATTTGGAACTTTTCAATAAAGTGAAAATGGATTGTTATAGAGTTTTTACGTAGAATTCAGTGGCGTAGGTAGTTTTTTTCTAAAAGTTTTGTTTTTGAGTTACGACCCAAACTTTGTTTTTTTTAAAAAGGGACACCCTATATATTATTAAAAAAAAAATTGATATGTAACATTAATATATTCATAATAAATATAAAAGTTTTAATCATTATTATTATTATTTTAGCTTTTTGTTACATATCTAATTATTTCTGGGGTATCCAGAAAGACATCAACCTGATAAAAGAATATTTCATAAAATCAAAGCCAATCTCATTGAACACGGATCTTTTAAAAAAATAAGGCCTAATTTTTACAACAAGGAAAACAAGGAAAAAATGAAAAAATGTTTTGGCTTCTGTCCGCGGTACAACCATCCATATCATGCAGAAAAATATATGATAAGGTTGGGGTTAAAAAAACAAAAACTCAGTTAATACTAAAAAAACATAAGTTTAGACCATACAAAAAACCATCTCGTTCAGCATTTTTCATCCCGGTGATGCAGAACGTAGGGTGTTTTTGCAATTGGTACCTACAAATGTTGCAGGAAAATGCAAATTTTGAAAGAAAGGTGGTTTTGGTCAGACGAGACTTATTTTCCGTTCTGGTATTCTAAACCGAAACAACTAAAGGTACTGGTCCCAAACGAACCAATATGTAATATTTCCTCGAGAACGTCAAGGTCGGTTTGGGTTTAGCGTGTCATGCTTCATTTTTGGCACTAAAATTAAGTATTTTATCTTTTGAAGGAACGCTAACCGGAAATAGACACCTAGAAATAATGCGAGATGCACTAATGGAAATATTAGAGGATGTTCCTTTGGCCGATTTAAATAATCCGAGCCACAATGCTCAAATAGTGAGAGAATATTTAGAAACAACATTTCCAGATAAATGGATTGTTACGAATGGAGCTGTCAGGGTGGCCCCCAAGATCCCCAGATCTTTCTGTGTTGGTTTTTTTTATGGGTTGCGAAAAATTGAAAAAGTATGTCGAAAGTGTTTAACACAACGGAGCCCAATTCGAGCAATTTTTGTAATTTAAATAAATAAAAATAAATTAATATGTTATTTTCTTTTAATGTTGCTTAGTTATTATGTATTAATATAGGTTGTTATAATAAAATGACGTTGTTAATTTTGTTTTGATTTGCGGGCATAGCCTTCTATACGAAAAATGATAAATTTTACAAAAATTTTTAAATTTTCTTTTTTAAAAGAAATAAATATGGACTATTATATATTTTTGAAAAGCCTGTAAAAGGGGGGAATAAGATAAAAAAAATAATATATAGGGTGTCCCTTTTTAAAAAAAACATAAGTTTGGGTCGTAACCAAAAACAAAACTTTTTAAAAAAAAAAACTACCTACGCCACTAAATTCTACGTAAAAACTCTATAACAATCCATTTTCCTTTATTGAAAAGTTACCACATAATCGAGATACAGGGGACGATCAAAAATGACAAATTTTCAAAATCAGAAACTAAGGGGGCTTTGAAAATTTCGTTTGCGGCAATGAAAGTTCATAAAAAAATAGGACGGTAAGCCGCAAACCCCATCTTTCTATCTTTTATAGTAAGGGAGCTGGTATATGAAAACACACGTAAACTGGACACCCTGTACAATGAGGACGAAAGTTCGAAACAATTTTGTTAATTGACAATTGCCTAACTTGTTGAAAAAGTAAAGGTAACTTTAAGTTAAATTTTTATCGGGAATAAATTCTTTAAAGTGTTCTGAATATACCATAATTTTTTAAAATTTTTCAATTAATATTTAATGCCTTAAAAAAAACTTTTTAGTGTGACGTACTCGATTTTGACGGCGAGCGTGCAACCAAAAATGACACGCAGCGGCCCATTTTCAGCGTTAAATTAAAATTATAAATAATGGAGATAGAACCCCGGGAGTTGATCCTTTTTATTTGAAATTTCCTCCTCTTCAAGGATTTTTTTTGCAATTTCAGCTATCTCTTATGGTTTTTGAGTTTATCAAAATCGGCTTCATATTTTTTTTTAATAACAAATGCAATTTTTATTGGCAGGAAAAACCTTTAAAACGCCTTTCTCAGTTTCATTCCGCGTCGAATGGTATCGCTCATATTTTTCGAAGCCTTCTAACTATTTTTCGTAAGATAAACACTTCTCGACTAGAATAAATTGTCCTACTATTATTTGGGAGATGTGTTGAAATAAGTGTTTTTGTGGGGTCTTACGCATTTAAAAAATCTCCCTACAAATCTATTGTAACTCAATATATAAGTATATAACAAAAAGAAATATTTATATACGTCAAATCCATAGCAAGAAACCACCTAAACAGTATTTTTATTATTTATAATTAAAAACAAGGTCAATGATTCATGTATAACAAAACAAGGTAGGAACGCCAGTAAAAATGACACACCAATCCTAAAAAAAGACTTACCTTTACAAGCATCCCCGGTATAATTCAAATATCTACACAACCTCTTCGCCAACAAACTTTTTCCACGTCCAGGCAGGCCCACCATGGCGATCAGAAGGGGGCTGAATTGCCTCAGGGTCCCCTTTTTGGGGGCGGCACTGGACTGGGCACCTGTAACAATAAACCGCGCGTTCATATTGGATGAAGGTTACATTTGAACTAAAACGATAGCGTATCTGAGGTTATTATATATAAGTTTAAACAAGTAATTGGTAATTGTATAAATTGCTTACAGAGTGGTCCGAATCAGTTTGATAAGGATATTTGTACAGATTTATTTATAGCGCTTTCGGTTTGTAAATCTGATGCAACTTGAATGTAGGCTGTATGATAAAAAAAAAACAATCTTTATATACAGGGTGTCCCAGTTTTTTGGGGGAAAAAACTCTCGGAATTTTTAATAAAAAACCCCAAAATATTATGACAAGTTCCCATAAATTTTTTTTTCCCACGGCCTTCCCCACGGAGATACAGGTACATAAAGGACGACCCTGGAAACCCTTTTAAAAAAAAGTAGGCGTAATTTAATATTTTTTTTTTAATATGATGGTACTAGATAAGCCTTCTTAAAATAAATCCATTAAATCCTTTTGGGGGTTATTTACTTTGCCAGGGACGAACTAGCGCTGACACAATAATAGCTTTTTTTTTTAAAACCCCCCCCATGATAAAGGCTCAACAATATTATTTTTGGATAGTTTTTAAATTTAAAAAAAAGGTATTCTTGATTGACCTCGATAAAATCAACTGTTTACGAGAAATGAAATATCATGTTGGGGGATTTTTTTACATTATACAGGGTGTTTTCTAATTGTACGTCAATATTTAGAAAAGCAATTTTTTGGGCCATTTTAAAAAAAAAAACTTAAAAAATGACATATGACTGAACCCCAAACGTCTTAATTTTTTTAGATACAGGGTGGAAAAATTTTTAAAAAAAAAATAATTTATTATTAATGCTTAAGTGGGGCGCCAGTTTTTTTTTATGTAAAAAAGCCCAAGGGGGAAACTTTATCACCTAATTTTTTAAAAAATGAAAAAATATTCAAAACGTAAAAGTAATATACGGTTTTATTTATTTTTTTTTTCAATATCCCCAAAAAAGTACAAATAATTTTTAAATCAGAAAAGAAAAAAAAAAAAATTAAATACATAAGTATATTTTGAAATACAGGGAAAAAAAAAAAAAAAAATTAAGAAATTTTAAATTTTTTCAAAAAAATTAAAAAAGAAATAAAAAAAAAAAAAAGCAGTGAAACAAAAAAAAACACTAAAAACGAATCAAATATCAAAGATTTGAAGAAAAAAATACATATTTCAGAAACTAGGAACTATCTTCATCAATTGTTATTGAGCAGTTTTGACAAGTATCAAACCATATGTTTTCTACAAGATTTTTAGTGTTTATTTTTTTTTCTTTCGGGCAAAAACAAAAAACCCCCCTTCTTTTTCTGGGATGACTTCTTGGACGTCTTCTGCGACCGCATATTTTGCAAGAATGAATTTTATGTTCGCTGGCAGCGAACAATTGTGACTCGTTCCGTTAGGTGCAGTTTCATCAAATTCAAAAAAAAATTTTTTTTAAAAAAAATCTCCTTATTTGTGGCAAATCGGGGTGACAAGAATTGTAAATAATAGAGAAAATATTTCACTTACATAAGTGGTCGCACCGGGGGCACTTTTTGCACCATTAAAAGCAGCTTGCTGCATCTACGTCCATATCTCTCCGCAAACTAAATCAAACAAACCCAAAAACGCTAGTACAGAGGGTTGACCCCCAGCCGTAGGTTAGATGTTGGGGCGGGCGTTTTGTGCCAAAAGGGAAATTTTGTTTTACTGAGAAGGAGCACTTGGGCCCCCTGCGCGCACTTAGGGTTTATTTAATACCAAGAAATTTTATTGTCATTTGGCATAAAAGTACTATGATCGGCATTTTTAAGTGCACATTTTTTTTTTAAAATTTTCCCTCAGTGGTGTTCGTAAGAATTTGACCTGCCTATTTTGGCAAATAAAAATGTGTTACACTTAAAAGTTCTTGACACATAGTACATGTATGCCAAATTTCATTAAAATATCTAAATTATTACAGATAATAATAATAAATGATTTGTTTTTAAAAAATTTTTCCACCCTGTATCTCAAAAGTTAAGATGTTTAGGACCCACGTTTAAGAAGTTTTTCTTAAAATGGACCCCAAAAAATTTCCTCCTTAAATATTAACGCACAATTAGAAAAAAACCTGTATAATGTAAAAAAAAAAAACCAAACCCTGATATTTTTTTTTCTCGTAAACAGTTATTTTATCAAGGTCCATCTAGAATACCTTTTTTTTTGTTTAATTAAAACTATTCAAAAATCATATTGTTGAGCCTTTATCATACAAGGTGTTAAAAAAATTGATATTATTGTGCCAAAGCTAGTCCGTCCCTGGTAAACTAAATAAGCCAAATATGATTTGATGAGGTAATTTTAAAAAAACACATCTAGTAACCATTATATTAAAAAAATATTAAATATAGCCTAGTATTTTAAAGTAAAAACGATTTCCCGCAGCGTCCTTTATGTACCTGTATCTCCGTAGGGAAGGTCGTAGAAAAAAATTTATGGGAACTTGTCATAATATTTTTAGGTTTTTTATTAGATTCCGGAGATTGCCCACATATTGGGGCAGCCTGTTTTAAATTTATTCCCCAAAATTTTTCCAGGAAGGTCGCAGCGAGACTTTCAATCGCCGAGCATTGTAGCATCGAATGTAGTGATTTGAAAACAAAAACCGAAAATCTGTGTGTTTATTAATGTCATAATTTTAGATAAACCTAAAAAATTCGCGGCATAAAATACTTGGAAAAATGATGTTAGTTTGGGCCGAATTTTTCTATTTTTTTCTTTGATAAAAAAATTAAAAAAAAAAACGAAAAATTTGCAGGGTCATATAAAAAATAATATCATTAGAAAGATGTGTGCAAAATTTTAGGGAGATCGATCAATAACTTTTTGAGTTATCGTGTTAGCAAATTTAAAAAATATGGTTTTAAAAACGCTTTTAAAGTTTAAATACATACACGTCACGGTTTACCTTCTATACTATAAGAAATACTTAAAATCATGTTCTAAAAATTTGGTGAAATATTCTTAAAGGATTATACTAACATTTTATGAAAAAAAAAATCAAAATTTTGGGGGGCTCCCCCCTTAAAACAAATAGCATTCTTTTTTTTTATGTCTTACCCTTTCTAAACCTTTCCCCTACTTTTGCAAATAAAACGGGTTACTATCCACAAGAGGGCGCTGTAAAACATCGAGATAGCGCCCGATATTGATTGATTCCCCCTCCCAAATAACGCAACTTCCATATTCTGTAAACTTTGGTCTGAAGAAACAAAGCTATAGGTTCGAATGCTGTGAAGAGTGTTTAATTCAAAATGTAACTTTTTTAAACTTCACATCCTGTATC
>JAHBCN010016434.1:0-19695 GCA_019359885.1 Listronotus oregonensis
TCGAAAAGTGTTTAACCATGTCCCTAAAAAAAGGTTTGTCACTAAAGGAAAAAATTTTTTTCACGAAAAGAAAAGGGGTACTTTTGGGTTGCAAAAACGGGCTGAAAAGTTTACGGTGGGAAAATTTAAATTTCATCAGGAAAAAAAGCTGACCAAAACGAATGTTGAAGAAGGGGTTAATTTAGAAAAAAAAGGGGAAAAATTCCCAAATTTCGGGAGGATTGGCAGTAGATGGGGGCTTCTACAATTGATTCTGCAAACAAGGGTAAAATTTTCAATATCTGAACCTTAATTAAACAAAAAGCACTTGAGGCAGCAAGCAATTTAAACTGGAAAATTTTTTAGTCTTAATGGTTAACAACTGTTACCTGGCAATACTGGCCCAACCTTTATAAAGGCCAATTGTTTTAATTTTAGGGTGGCCGTTATAGACAAGTTTTACTATATTTAAAAAAAAAATTTGTAATTGTTTTAGTCCGTTCATTAAATTAGAGGCTAATTGTTTATGGTGCCCTTAAATTTATAAAGTATTTCGTTTAATAAACTCAAACCAAATTTACTAAATTGATTTAAAAAAATAGGTAAAAAAATACCAAAAAAAAAGCTGTTTCTTTTTGCAACCCCCGGGGGGCGAAAAATCTTGAATTAATTGAACTGCAAGGAAAGTGAAAGCAAGTCTTAAATTTTGGTTTTAAGTTTGCTCCATTTAACTTTTTTTATATTGGGTTAATTTGAAAACGTATTTTGGGGAAATAAGCAGATTCGCGAAAGTAAATAACATTTAGCTATTTGGGTTTAGTAAACCATGACCAATCTATCAAATATTTTTTATATTCTTTGTAACGAGAAATAAATTACGTCTAGATAAGGTTGGATAAAAAGGGTCACTTTTATTACATAACAAAGGTATTTATGTATTAAAAGCGTATAGTGCTGAATTATCGCTCTTGAAGAATCAGCTGACCCAAACTGATTTTTTTCTTTTTTTTTGAAAAATTGCCATTTAAACATTTTTTAAAGTATTTTCTTAGCGCACTATATTGAAAATTAAAAAAATAACAAAACAGTTATTTGTTCTTCGGTTTCAAATTTTCCTGTAATAAATCTTAAGATACTTTTGCCACAACTTTAGAGATTTCAGAAGGCGTATTGAAAATACTGGTTTCTTTGTTTTCCACTTTCTTATTCAGAATGAAACTTTTACTTTTTAACTTATTTCCATTAGTATAAAATACGTTTTTTAAAGCAGGAAAAGGATTTTCTGTTATGCTAAAAAAACATTTTTTTCTTACAATTTAATAAGCATATTTTCAACGTAGGCCCGACTTTCCATTAAGAATAAAATTTTAAAATTGTTTCCTGGATTATTTGAAAATCTCCATCATCCATTTTATTACAAATCGAGGGCCTTTTTCGCATTCTCTTGGGAAAGGAAAATGGCTTTTGTGGGACTTACCTTTTTTGTCCTCTTATTTACCCACTGAATTGTGGCACAACTAAAATCTGAATATAAAGTAGCTCCTACGATTATGTTAAACAATGGTACTCAAGAAATAAACAAACTAATTTTCCAAAGATATAGCCTCATAATATCTAAAATATGTATCTTAAAAAGTTTTAAAATACTTGTATTTTGGCTTAAATTTTGGCCAATTCAAAACAAAATTTCTACAAATTTATGTACAATTTTATGTACAAAAAAAGTTAGACATATTTTTTTTATAAGATAAAAAATTAACCACCTACAAACCGTCAGCTTTTAAATCGTTAAAGACACAATCATGTTTGCTGTTTGCTTGTTTTATTTTTCTCTCAATTTTCCTTATTTATTAGGTCAAAACCAAGTTATTTTTACCTGATAATTCAAAAATGGCTACTCCAACAAAAAAATTGTATACGAAGTTTTTTGTAGAGAACTTTAAAATCTATTAAACGGTAATAGAAAAATGCGGTGTTGCCATTTTAAAAAAATACCTTTTTTGAATTTGCTGCAAAAACTGGCAACGCTGTAAAATTTTTTTGTCTTAATTGGGTTATTTTAAACAACTTTGCTTTTAAAACTAATACTCTAACTGTTCAAATAAAAGAAATAGCCTATGTCAGGTTTAAAAAACTTACCCTCTATTCAATATTAATTATAAATAAATATTTTTCTATTTTGTTAAATAAACACTGTGATTCTAGCTAAAATTTGGCTCGTTTTCTCGTGAAATAGTCTTATCGGATATCATTTGAGAAAAAAAATAGGCAAAATGTTTTTCTTGTTTTATTCAAGTTTGTTGCTTTATGACAATTTCGTTCATGACATTTTTTACAAAACCACTCGCCTGAACGGCTCGTGGCTTTGTTGTAAATATGTCATTCACGATATTGCTAAGCAGCAAACTTTCATACAATTGAAATATTTTTTCGACAATTCAACTCATGTAGAAAGAATCTCATTAGAAAACACAAAAATCGTAGTTTGCTATCGGCTAAAAAGGAAGAAACAGAAATGCAACTGGATTAAAAAACCGGATAAATTTCGACTAGGTAGGTTACCATGGTAACAATTGCAATTTATTTGTTAAAGCGTCCGGTACGTCAGATTGAAAGGTAACGCTGTCAGAAGTAGTTTTATCATGTCCCGATTCGGTAATACCTGCGACGCAGAGATTGATAGAGAAATCGAAAATTGTATTCCTAAAAATACAAAGAAAAGTCAATCATCAATTTGGAACCAATTTGGCATATTTTGCAAAGAGCAAAATTTTGATGTAGACAGAAAGCAACCTATTGAATATTTAGCAAACATACTGATGGATTGGGGTTACAATATGAAAAAGAAAAATGGGGAAGATTATAAGGAGTATGTTGTCAAGACCATGTGAAATTCAACGGCAAAAATGTTACAAAAGTTGTATTTTAAAAAGTTTCACTAAATCTGCCTTCAAAAAAGCCAGTGAAGCTCGCAATTCTAAACGAAAAAAGTTGCAAAATAATTTAGCAAAGCGTAAGGAAACTTCCGTTGAATTAACCGAAAGTGAAATAGATAATATGGCATTAGTAAGGAATGAAAATACTCCAATAGGCCTTTTGAAGATTTTTTTATATTGTGGCATACGAACTGGCTTGGCGTGGAGGTGAAGCAGAAAACTGTGGTTGCACTATTTAAAAAAAAATTAATAATGGGGAGTTAACTGGCCGCATTAAATACAACATAGTGTTTTATAAAACATGCCAAGGTGGCTCAAAAAAGTGTTGCGATAGCAAATGGCTAATAAAAAACAGAAAACCTTGATATATGTCCAGTAAGGTTATTTAATAAAATTTTATCTCACAGACCAAATCATATTTCAACTGATAGATTTTTTTAACACCTTATCCATTTTGGAAAAATGATACCTCAAAAGGTTAGTACTAGAATGTTCCTATAGGAATCAACGAAATTCTTTAGTGGACAGCTGAAAAATTTAGCTAAATCGGGTGTTTACAACTCAACAGTGATCATCATCAAAATCTTGTAACAAACCTTTGAGGTAGATCTTTGGATATTGAGTCAACCATGCTTTCAACATCAACCACTCATTTTAAATTCAGCATTATAAACATCTGTACAAAAGGGCAAATTATTTACAGTAACTGTAGTTTCAATAATTGTTCATTTTAGAAATAATTTTGTTATTAATATTTAGTGTTTTGTTTTTCTATTGTATTCTTAAATAAAATTTTGAGTTCAGTTAATTTAAATCTTTTATTTATGGAATTGTCTTACCAAATACCATTTGAGCTCAGATTTTGAGCCTAATATTTTTTTGCTTGTTTTCTCATACTTACTTATAGGCAATTTAACTCGATCTGTTTCACTCGAGCTTCGCTCTTGTGATTTGTCGAAGCAGCTCGTTAAATTTTCAGAAAGTAAGTATTCTAAAACAAGCATAAAAATAATCTAAGCTCTTATGATATTACTCCCGATTTTTTCTCTTATGATATTATATACGAAAAATTTTTCTTACCCAGCTACGATGTGAAATATCTATATTAATAAATTGTTGTATGAGCAGCGAAAAATACAGTTTTTTAAACCAAACTGCCGAAAAACATTTTTTAATATGGATGTTTTACTTTTTTATAGAATACTTCACATCGAAAAACTTACCCACCTAAACTTTTACAATTTTAGATTTTTAAATTGAAACTTTAAGCTCCTTTTCACGTAAGCTACTTTCCATCCAGAGAACTTTCGTATGTATAAGGATTTTCGGATTCGCACGTCTCCGATTTTTATATTTTAAAAATATTTTTGAGGTCGTAAACACATTTAGGTCATATATAATATATAGACCGTCAGCCCATCGAAAAAAAAGACTAATTGTACCCAGTATGTCATTTTAAATAGTAAATATTAACTATTTGCTGATCATTTATGTTTTACACGAAAACTGCCAGAAAATAAACCTAGAGGTGGAAGTGTAAAAAATAAATATAAAATAAAATAGTTATTTATGATATAAGTACTAAAAGTAACATTTTATTTTGTGAGAAAAGAAGTTTGGAAGGAGATTACGTTTAGAATGTATATCATACACTATTTTTTCTACAAGCACCATTAAAAGTCCAAATTAATGATTTTTTTAATCGTCGACATAATTATTTTTAAAATCTAATTTCATCTAATCTATCTATGAAATAAGTTGCTAAGGTAAAAAAAAATGTTAATTTGACTTTGTTGACAAGTAACGTCAAATAATCGCGAATTCTTGTTCGGTGGAAAGTGATCAAGAAAAGGAATTTCTCCCGGTGGAAATCAAAGAAGATGTCAATTAAGCTACTTTTGAATTATTAACTGGTAAGTCAAAGCAATAATATGAATTTACTTACGATTTTTTCTTAAAATAGTGTGATCAGAAAAAATGTTAGTGACAAGAATGCCAGGTAAAAAGTGCTTCTTGCGTACTTTGAAGAAAAGTCTAAAATATGAAAATCGTCTACGCTCTGGTCAAATTACTCCATGCTAAAGGCGATGATAAACATACGTTATCAGGACATAAGTAGATATTACAAGCTAGTTGCTTTTTTAAAGCGAAAGGGTAAAGGATATTGACCGAAAAATTCTAAAATATTAAAAAGAGAACAAATCGACAAATTTCTCGCAGAAGCTCCGAATGAAATACAGGGTGGCCGTCCATATTTTGACCCATTTTGATCGCGAATAACTTTTGAACAAATAAAGATATCAAGATGCGGTTTTCCAAATATACTTTAATTTCTTTAAAGTTTATTCTCGTATCTTTACCATTTTTATGTGACATTCCATTAGCTCAAAAACAAAATGGCCGATTTTCCGATATAGGACAACTTTGTTATTTTAAATGGAACACCCTGTAATGTTTCAATATTTTAAAATTTAATCTTTCCCCTTTAAAAAATATAACACAAGCTATGGTTATCTTAAAAAATAACGCATTTATTGACCTCCAAAGAATTGACTTATGTCGAATAGGAATATTATTTTAAAAGGTTTTTTGAAAAGTCGCCGTGGAAACAAAGTTATCTCGTTTCCATAACAGCAACAAGCCTCATTGTCAGCCATTGTAGGTCATTTTTGACAAGTTATTTTAATTAGGAAGTGCAAAATGTTCTCGTTAAGCGAAAAAGGAAAATGTGTTATTATGTTTACCGAAACCAAATCAGTAAAAGAAACCCAGCGAAGATTTAGAAACATGTTTAATAAAGCTCCACCCACAAAAAATTCAATTAAAATCTGGTACAGAAAATTCTGGAGTACAGGATCTTTAGCCCGTAAAAAGAAATTAGTAAACAATGAGAATTTGCTAAATAAAACGTTACAAATTCTGGAGATAACTCAGGAAGATCCAACATTGTCAACAAGAAAAATCTCAAGTTCAGTCCATATTCCTAAAACTACAGTACAAGAAATCATGAAAAAAAGAACTTAAATTAAAGCCATACAAAATTCAAATGTTACAGGAAATAAAAGAAACTGATTTTCCACAAAGGGGTGGAATTTTGCCAGAGAATTCAAAATTTAGTAAGGAACAATATAATTTTTTGGATAGACTAATAATGTCAGACGAAGCCACATTTCACCTCAACGGAAAAGTAAATAAGCATAACTGCAGGTTTGGGTAACAGAAAATCCTCGACAATATAACGAACACGTTAGAGATTCGCCAAAAGTCACAGTCTGGTGTGGTATGTCAAAGAAAAAAAATTATGGGCCATTTTTTTCATGAACCAACTTTAACCTCTTGGACTTACCTTGATATGCTGGAAATATTTTTTTATCCCCAATTGCAAGAAGAAAATCTATTGAATTTCGTCTATTTTCAACAAGATGGGGCTACACCACATTATGCTAACATTACCAAAGGATTCACTGACCAACATTTTTGGAAACCGGTGGATTGGAAGAGGGAGGCCCTATTTCCTGGCCACCTCGTTCCCAATTTGACTTTTTCCAGATTTTTCTGTGGGGATATGTGAAAGAGAGGTGTTATAGTCCACTTTCCCAAAATTTAGAGCAATTAAAAATTAATATCCGAAACATAATAGAAAATATTCCTGAAGAATTTTTTAGTCAATAGTTTTAATAAGTTTTTTCGAATTTAAATAAGTGCGTCGAAGTCGGCGGAAGGCATTTTCAACATTTACAGTAGTTTTAAAAAGTAATGTAACCTTATTGTAATTATTATTTTGTGAATAACCTAAACCTTTGGCGATCCTTTTTTTTTGTAACATATGAAGCAAATTTTAATTGTTAAATAATATTGTTGGTCAACATGCAGTCAATTTTTCGAAGGGTAATAAATACGTTGTTTTTGAGATAACCATAGCTTGTGTTACATTTTTTAAAGGAAAGATTAAATTTTGAAAATATAGAAACATATACAGGGTGTTCCATTTAAAATAACATAGTTGTCCTATAATGGAAAATCGCCTTTTTTTTTGAGCTAATGGAATGTCACAATAAAATCGTGAAGGTACGAGAATAAACTTTAAAAAATATAAGTGCATCTGCAAAAACCGCATCTTGATACCTTTATTTGTTCCAAAGTTATTCTCGATTAAAATGGGTCAAAATATGGCCGGCCACCCTGTATATCTTATGCAAGAACTATGTAATTTGACATTAAATAGTATCGAAGATTTAGGAACTTCACTAATTGTGCATATACCAGACACAAAAACTTGTGTGCAACAAACCTTTGTAATTAGTGGTAACCATATTTATGAACAATTATAAAAATTATATAGCTCTTCGTCCAGTTAATACTAATCATTTAAGAGTTTTTATAAGATGCTTAAAGAATAAATGTGCGATAACTCCAGTTGGGATCAACACATTTGGTAAAATGCCTGTCCAAATGGCTAAATTTCTAAATTTGCCTGATTCCCATCTTTACACTGGACATTGCATCCGACATTCCTCAGCTAGTTTGTTGGCGGACTTTGGTGCTAATCCTACTACAATTAAGAAACACGGTGAATGGAAGTCCAGTACAGTAGCAGAGGGTTATATAAAAGACACGCTACAAGAGAAAAAGAAAATTGCTGATCAAATTTTGTCCAACTTTGGTGGATGACATTACTTCCTGCCCGGGTACATATCTTACCAAAGTAAATTGTGTAACAACCACAAATGATATTGGCCATGGAGTTTCTTATTCTAATTGTATTTTCAGTAATTGTACTTTTAATTAAATAAATAATTTATTTTGATAAGATTCGTTTCTGTAATTTCTTATCTGAGTTAAAAGTAAATCATTTTGTAGAAAAAATACCTTTACTAGCTTTCGACATACCTACTATACAGACCAGTTTAATATTTATGTTAAGTTAGCCATTAATTTATTCAAATCAAAAATTAATTAGCGAAAATTATGTTTAAAACGAAACTTCGCTGAATTTTAAATAATATATTAACTGAATCTAATGTATCGATAAAGTAATACATTAATTGGTTTAATTTCCCTGAAATTTGACTGCGAATTGAAAATTATAAAATAATTATAAAATAATGATGTTTCGTAATATAACAGTAAATAAATATTAATTTTGGCTGCTACCAAATAAACAATGAAATATTACTGAAGCAGAAGTGCAAATTAGTTATTTAAAGTTTGTTTTTTGAGTAAACAAAATACTATGATAAAATACTGATTTGTTGTGAAGACAAATGTATTAATTACTTATTTTCTTTCTTATTTTAAAAAATAATAAATCTGCGTGTTATCATTTGTGATATTATGCCAAAAATTTTTAAAAATTCCTTTTAGACCACTGACAATTCTAAAAGTCAAATTTACTTACTTTTAATTTTAATTATTATTTATACTTCATATTTATGGTTCTATTTTTTATATAGAAACTGGTGACCGATTTGTTACTGAAGAGTTATTATTTCAGTATTATGCAAGTTAAAAGACAACTAATCTTGTGCAGACACCGATCTAAACCCTAGGTTTCGGGGTTTAAATCTGACCAGCACCCCAACAAACATTTTTGGATAAATAAATCCGCTACAACAAATAAAAGTTTTGGGGCATATGATCGTGGAATTTAACAAAAAAAAATTAAAAAATTAAAGGAAAGCTAAAAGAGATTAATGAGAAGGCCTTGTGAGGAAATCGAAGGTACTCACGAGGCAGCCAGATTCCATAAGATTCTTTCAAAAGAACCTCCATCACAAATACTTACCTTAGAAAAACATACAGGGGATCACACAAAAACGGCAAATGAGACCATGAGAGAACTTCTCAGGGTACACTTTCCGGGATACAAAACGCAATATGTCACTAAAAGACTTCAGTTCAGTTCAGACCTGAAAAACTCTGGATACTGCTCCAGGGAAGACTGACAGGTAGCAAAATTAGTGATAAACGTAGGAAAAATTAAATGAGCGATAAACTCATTTGAAAGGTATAAATCGCCAGAAACAGACGGCATTTATCCAGTTATGCTCCAGAAAGGACCAGAGCTTTTACTACATAAATTGTGTCTACTGTTAAGAGGCAGCCTAGCTTTGGGCTATACACCAACAACCTGGAGACTAATCAGAGTAGCATTCATCCCCAAACCTGGAAAAACCGGACAGGATGGGGCCAAATCTATGAGACCAACTTGTAGAAGGAACAAGACTTTAAAAATGTGTTAGGATATTTTTAAAAATTTGAAAAATAAACAGCGTATTTTAAAAAATGTAACCAATATTTTTTCAAAATATCGTCAAAATAGAAAGATTCAACAGGTGTCTTATTTTTGGTAGTTTTTAAGACTACAAATCATGAATCAATTTGAAACACATTGAAAAACTATGCTTTACAATCAGCTGTTTGCAATAGCACCCAGACCTCATAACATCATTTCTTTTAAAGCAATTTCCTAATCAATTAAAATGAACAATTTTATGGTTTGTTGTGTGAAATCAACACTTGATTTGTTCCGACACCGAAAGTGTTGTTGACTTATTTAACAGTTAGTATTTGCAAACTTACTACTAAGGATATTATACAATAATATGCATCATTTTAAATGTTGCGTTTAAAATGCAATTTGTATTATAAACGCATACCCATCTTAAAAAAATGGTACCATAAGGGTTTTATTAAAAGAATTACTTTCAATCCCGTTAGGCTTTTATTTTGTAAAATGTAATAATGTTTAATAGTATGTAGTTTCAACGTATGTACGCTGCAATGCTGGACTCTTCCATTTGACGAATAGCACATCGACGATGGTGGGATTTCAGAAGCATTTCCCAAAGATTTTAACTAATATACAATATTTGCACAAAAAAAGCTTCTTCATTTATTTATTTTTAATGTAATATGGAATACACATCTGTTTATACAACAGCTGCAGTTTTACCTATCTGCACTGAACAAAACCGACTTTCATTAGTCCCTAAAATCAAAAAAATTCCCCATTACCTGTCACTAAGTTAACTTGGTATTTACATTCTACTAAAGAAGGAAAATTTTACATAAAGCATAGTTAGCAACATTCCTACCAAGTATTCAAGTATCTATCAGAATTTAAACCTTTTAATCCCACATCCTAAATAGGCTATTGTCAAGCTGATTTTCCGGGCTGAATAATTCAATGCATAAAGCATGATCGACACGGGACAGCCATTCCCGAAAAGTTTTTTTAGTGGAAAACTCAATTTTCCGGGCAGTCAAGTCCGATTATGTGGAGTTTTCAGTAATTTGGCTCTATTGTGTTAATATCTACAGAATACAAGCCGATAGGATTATTGCATTATTGACGGTTTAGAACGGCAGCTATCTTTTTTAAATTAACTCTTCTGAATGACTCAGGATCATGGGTTTTTAAGATATAAAAAAAAAATCTTTTTTTTAAATTTTTAAAAATTTTTTCTTGAAATTTTTTTACTCAGGATTTTAAGTTTTTTAAAAAATTAGTAAAAAAATAAATGTAAGCGTTTTATTTTTACAAAACTGGGGTGTTATTACAATTCAAAAGATTTCTTACGTAAACTTTTTCTTGTTTCAATTTTTTTATCTGCAAATGTGCACTATTTCATTTTAAAAAATAATTTACATAAATTCATAAACGTAAAATACTGCATGCTTAAATTTTCTTAATGCTGCCCAGCTGTTTGGGTAAATACATAAGTGATTTTTACAGTACCATAGTTAAAATATTTCGACAGTATATAATTAACTTAACATATTTCACCTTAGGCGCTGGTTCAAATATATTATGTATAAAAAAACAACTAAAAAATGTATTTGTGCATTTATTTTATATTTTTTAGAAATAATTAAAACAGTTGCATACAAATTTTATGAAGTTGTAAACCTTAGTGTCAAAACAAATTGCAGCAGTTAATTTTAAACAGTAAAAATTTAAAAATTGCAATCAAGAAAAAACTCAGTAAAAAAATTTTACAGGAAAACTTTCAAACGTTTTGTAAAGTTTGAAACAATGTATCAAATATAATCGTAAAAAAAATATTCGAAACAAACTGCCATAAAGGTATGCAAGCTCAAAACGTAATATTATAATGAAAATGCAAGAAAAATGGGTTTATAGTCCCCAAAATTTAAAGAATTTATACGTCCTATTTTCCTGCAGCACCCTCCGAATAATAAAACAAATATCAGACCTTACCTCAAATAAGCACACTACATTTTAAAAATTGCAGTATTCTTTTTAATATAAAACCTGACATCTTTGAGATTTATATACACATCGTTTTCAAGGAAACGTAGTACGTACGATGAGCAAATTTATGTCATTTCCTTTTTCGGGGCGGTCTTGAATTTCGAGGTAAGCGTACATATTTTTCTACGTGACTAAATATTTGAAAAATATTTCTATGGAAACGTGTAAATCAAAGGGGGATCCTGATTTAGGTTTTATTTTATGAAAGAAGCCACCTGTATCTACAGTTTACTATGGGTGTATTTTACTTTTTTTAATTTAAAAAAAGGGAGACAAGGGTACAGCAGTAAGGAATTATTACACTATTATGAAGAAAAAAAATTAAGAAATTAAAAATTATTTTTTACTGAACGTATGCCTCTCTCAAAATATTCGCTTATAATAACGCTTTCCTTAGAAGAAAATGATACCCCATTTAGCTTTTAAGCTTTAAATTATAAATTGTATTCATTTAAAATGCTGGTTTGCAATGTATAACTTCATATACTAAAATGCGATTAACTTTGATAGTAAATATATTTTTTTAAATTACCCAACTTGGTAAATAAATACTTAACTAGAAGTTTTAGTCACAAACATAACCTTTAGCATTTACAAACTGTTTTTACCAAAACCAAATAAAGCTTAATACTAAAAAAAAGACAAGTTTATTCTCTGATAAATTTTTGATTATCAGAAATCAAAAAGGTTAGCTACTTTTTAATGTAGACGTAAAGATTTAATTAAATAAAATGAAATATGTCACTGTAAAGTAAAAAATAACAAATTACATTGGCGCTGCACTTCTTGGTAGAACGGTAACATTTATAATACCACCACATATGCTAGTTCGTCGTGAAAACAGCAATTCGAAAGACTTCCCATTAAAAAAAATCAAAAATCACTGCAAGTCAAAAAAAAGAGGGTTGTTTTAAAACGTCAAACCATAATTTCTGAATTTCAGTAATAAAAACGCATCTTCTGGACTTCAGACAGAAATACAGAGCTTTGAGAGCTAGCAGCAGATGTATCAGAAAAAAAAATCAAGAATAAATATGTAGTTAAATTGGTCTACACAGCATATTATACATGCAATGTACATTTTCTTTTTAACCAGAAACAATACACAGGATAAGACTTATATAACGTGAGTATCTAAAGTAAAGATACCAACGACGGTTTTAAAAATTTAATCTAAAAATTTAGTGGTTAAAAGCAATATATATTTTTTTAATTAAATAAAATACATATAGCTTCTGTTCAGAACTAACAATTCTAATAATTTGCAACCAAAGAGGTTTCTAATATGTCCTCTTTTTACCTTGCAATCAATAATTAGTAAGAAATTTCGATCGCAAAAAACTCATGAACATCATATCACCTAATGTTGTACATAAGTTACAAATAATGTGTGTGTCACACAAATATATGTGATAATATTTTAATTAGTTTAGAAGTAACAAAATAAATAAATAAATAAATATATATATATATATATATATATATATATATATATATATATATATATATATATATATATATATATATATATAATATAATATATATAGTAAATATAAAGATTTTGCAAATACAAAATTTAACGTATTATTCTAGCACTACTTGTGAAAAAAACGTATAAAATCGCTTAAACCAAACAAAAAATAGAGTTTGTCATGCTGTCTTTAGCAAAAGGCGCAAAAAAGATAGTTGGTTGTTGAAAATACACATACGGCTTTAAATTTTTACAGGGACATAAAACTATTCTGGCGTTATCGGAACATTTTCTAAGCGAACCATCCAGACAGAAATAAAATTCATTTTTAGCAAAAACGAAATCCATTTGCCGAGTCCATTTTTAATCCAAATCCGGAGTTGCTTTATGTATAGGCGTCGCGATCGTGTCTTAAATTTTAAAATGTAAAAATTCCATTCAACCCGACTTGGACGATATTTTTAGATTAACTCTTATTTTTGAGCTAATGCACGAGAAAATAGAGTAGCAAAAGGTTTTGCGTGTTCTGCTTAAATTACGATATTTTTTTAATAATATTTATTACTGGCAGCAAAGTTAAAAACATTTTATTTTTAAGCAAATATTTAAGTAGTTTAAAATCAAGATAACCCTTTTTAAATAAGATGTATATCTAAAACTGAAAAACTAAACCCTACATTCCTGTTTTTGCTTAGAAACCATTAGGCATCGGTACAGGCTTTAAAATTTAAAATAAAAAAGCTTTTTTGAAACTTCGAGATTAAATTTATTTTGCCGTAACCAACAACTTTTTATTTTCGAAAATTCTAAGAATTGGGGCGTTTTTGATGTGGCATGCGTCAAATATGTTTAGGGCGTGGGTCAGGGCAAATGACCCTTGATTTTTGAAGGCCAGTTTAACCATACCATTTAACATTACTTGTCTAGCAATTGTGCAAAAACAGTCGGTTATTTAAATATTACACAACATAATGAAAAAAAATTGTTGAAGGTGTAGGTCTGGCTAAATGTCCGAATATTTTTCTATGCCAACAAGGTTAAACGATTCTTAATCTACAGGATTTGATAATATAATTCATAAATTCGTTTTTTTGTATTTGACAAGATGGGACAGTTATATGTCGATTCAATTTTAAAAATAAATAGAGATTCAAGGAAATTAGAACCTTAAAAGTAAAAAGCGTACGACTGTCAAAAAACAAGACCGTTTATCAAAAATTTAGGGAATGTTTATCAGTTATCAGTGATCAGGTTTATATAATTACTTTTAAAATAAAGTGAAAATTAATTTTTATTTACTAATAAATTTAGAGATTTCACCTATACGAAACTTGTATCAGTGATAACTTAAAGATCTATATACAGAGCTATCTGATCATTTTAGTTAGAAAATTATGAACTAAGATATTTGTGTAAAAGATCAAACGATTTAAACTAAGGTTTTTGGGGCATAAATATTCATAAATCGTTTTTGTTTTACATTAGTTATAGTCGATCAAAAAGTTGTGATAACGTCAAGTTGACTAGAAAAGCGAAGACATGTCAAAATTCAACTCCTTTTTGATCAGTAGAATTTGGGTTGACGTTATATATCTGATTTATGATAATTATTTTACTCGTAGAAGGTGTTGTTCTTTACATAAACCAAACTGCAACTGCAGGAAAGTTCAAAGAGTAGTTTTAATTTTCTGATAACTTACATGTAGTAAATAATGTATTTAAATAATTTTAATTCTTGTCAATTCCTTTATTTGTTTTAGTAATTTAATACATATTAAAAGTAATCTTTAAAATTGAAAAACATTTTGTTTAAATTTAACTTAAAATTGAATTTCAAGTTTTAAGTATCCAGTTAATAAAATCCTTTTGACAAAGACCCGTATTAATTATTTAACTCGCCGTATTTGATAGTCAACATTTCTTTTAATAACGGCCGAGCACAAAAATAAAACAATAACGATTCGAAAAATTCAATTTATTTCTGGTTTTATTGCTTTTCAAATAAAAACTTTTTATGTTTCCGAACAATGAGTTTAAGTCGAAGTTATTTAGTTTGTTTTGCGTTATAAACAGGAATAATGTCCCAAAACAGTAACCATTAGTTACAGTTGGGGTTACTTGTGTAAAATGTTCAACAAAAAAAGTTTCAGCTTTAGCTTTTGCTACAGCCACAAGAATAAGTGCACATCTTAGCAGACCTTTAAACTATCTTTCAATAAAATATATTATTAACTTTGCGCGAAAATTTAAAAAACACCAAAAATTGATCCAACATGTGTTTTTTCTAAAAGCGAGCGCATCTGACAAATGTCGCATGTTTCAATAAATAAGATTCATAAAAGTACAACATGCTGAAACATCCTTTCCATTCACTAAACTTGGCTCTCTTGGACGATAATTAGTTTACTTAAATAAAAAAATTCTGACAGGCAAAAAATTGTTCTCGAATAAACATGTTATGGAAGTTGATATTGCTAAAATAAGCGTACGAGTTTAAATCAGACTATATCAAAAAAGTAAAAAACAATTTTTGTCAATAATTTGCTTTTATCGTTGAGCCTCAGGCATCCGATAATCGCATTCCTACTTTTTACTATGGAAATCTCGTATCCGCAAAAGCCGGTGCGAAAATGATGCCGATTTACATCAATCCGCACACACATTTTCCCAGCCTGCAATGCAAAATTGCATTTACATACGAGAGATCCGACGCAAATGAAAAACCAAAGCTCGACAGTGCAGAAAATATCCCTATTTAGCGGGATTGTTTTCCCGCATCAGTGTCGGTCGATTTCCAATTTTCCACCAGAACGGCTCAAGCTATCCTATCCACCATCTATCAAATAAGTATCACGTGACAAACGTTGCAGGAAATTATTTTGTTAAAATTATGCCTCTGATAGAGACAATTAGGGATATAATTATACCGTAACCTATATGGGAAACAGTTTTGCCATCAATAACGAATATTGCTTTTGTACCAACAAATAAAAATATTATTATCCATGATCTTAAAAGATCAAATAGTTCGTATGTATAGAACTTGTTGCCTAATAGGTTTGATAAGAGATAGTGCTATTAGATTCGTCATTTTATTTTTCTAAAAGTGGTAGTACCTTATTATAAACATCTGTGAAGTTTCATATACAGTGTGTCCCAAATTGGTGGGGCATGTATGAGGAACTTGGAAACCACGACAGATAGAAAATCAGTTAAATGGAGAAAGTTTTGAACAATTATGTTAGTAAGCTAATCCCGTTTAGTACATGGTTTTATCTATTCAGGTTTTTGAGAAATTTTGAAAAAACCTAAAACATGCATTTTCGAAAATCGGCCATATTTCTTTTATAAATAAAAATTTTTCAAATCTGTAAAAACTTCTTCAGAGCAACTTTTTTTTGTAGAATACGGCCGAGTAGTCAATTTTTATTTTTTACGTTTCGGGTTTTTAGAATTATCATCAACTTTACTTTTTCATATTGGATTTTTTCGCAGCCAAATAGTGCTTTTTAATCTGATTTCAACAATGTATAACATGTTATAATTTAAAAGTTTATAACCTCATTTATTTCAAAAAACAAATATTTTCTCAGTTGGCCTTGATTCCGGCGCACGTCATTTTTTTTTGTAAACAATAAAATATTAGTAATTGGCAAAATAGATAAGCTGAACACATATTTTACAGAAATGGGTTTCGCGAAGATAGCTATAACGTTAATACGTGTTACCAGAAAATGTAATGGCGCCCATATGAAAAAGTAAAGTTGGTGAATTATCATCAACTTTACTTTTTCATATGGGCGCCATATTGGATTTTATTGCAGCCAAATAGTGCTTTTTATTCTTATTTCAACAATGTATAACATGTTATAAATTATGAGTTTATAACCTCATCCACTTCAAAAAACAAATATTTTCTCAGTTGGCCTTGATTCCGGCGAATGTCATCTAGCGTCATTATCAAGTTAGCTCGGGTACGTTATTAATTTTTTTTTTAATTTTGTAAAATGGTTAATTATTTAAAGAAAAACTTGATATTTTACAACGCAGCAATAGAAATGTTAATATGGCTGCGCAAACGTATTTCGACAATTTTCCTGAAAGGCAGCATCCTAAACTAACATACTTTCAAAAACTGGTTAGAAATTTGCTTAAATTAAAAAGTTTAAAAACCACGACCTAAAATCGTTTAAGAAAATCGACAACGAGATGCTGCAGTTAAACCCAACATTTAAGAAAATCCAACATCTTAGCCAGGTGTTGATAGAGAATTCCACATACCTAAGTCAACCATTCATGGGGTAGTTAGGACTATTTAAAAAAATATCGTTAATATGTTGAGAAATATGGACAACATTGTGAATTTTAGGTCGTTATTTTACATCTCCATTTTAGTAGAAATATTAGTTTAGCCACTTTTCATTGTTTTTGTTTTCACTTGTTTCAATTAACTTGTTACGTGTAGTTTTGTTGTAACACGGTATTAACGTTATAGCTATGTTCGCGAACCCTGTAAAATATCTGTTCAGCTTATCTATTTTGCCAATTACTAATATTTTATTGTTTATAACAAAAATGACGTTCGCCGGAATCAAGGCCAACTGAGAAAATATTTGTTTTTTGACATAAATGAGGTTATAAACTCTTAAATTATAACATGTTATACATTGTTAAAATCAGAATAAAAAGCACTATTTGGCTGAGTAAAAATCCAATATGGCGTCCATATGAAAAAATAAAGTTGATGATGATTCTAAAAACCCGAAACGTAGAAAATAAAAATTGACTACTTGGTCATATTTTACGAAAAAAGTTGCTTTGAAGAAGTTTTTACAGATTTGAAAAATTTTCACTCATAAAAAAAATATGGCCGATTTTCGAAAAAGCATGTTTCAGGTTTTTTCAAAATTTCTCAAAAACCTGAATAGATAAAACCATGTAGTAAACGGGATTAGCTTACTAACATAATTGTCCAAAACTTTCCCCATTTAACCGATTTTCTATCTATAGTGGTTTCCAAGATCCCCATACATTCCCCACCAATTTGGGACACACTGTATATCTGTCAACCTATTAGTACATTTCAGGCTGTTTTAAGTGGACGTGTTATAATAATAGTATATTGCAAACCTAGGAAAGAAAATCTTTTAAATCGGTAATTAAAATGACATATTTTCTTCCCGTGGCCCACATTCTTTTTTTTACCACACCTGTTGGAAAGTTATTGATTATTAGTAATAATAATAATTTATTTAATATTTATTTTTTATAATTATTTGCATCTGACAGGATTTAAACTTTTCACGCAGGTGTGTTAAAAAATTCTTATTTTTGGAAGGTGTAGCACCAAAACAAATTCATGAACGATTGTTAAAAGAGTATAAGCAATTTTAATCCCCAAAAAGAACTAGTTTGGAACTTGATAAAAAATACCCCAAGCTGTAAAAATTTTAATTTATTTTGGCCAATTCTTAGGTCTTGCGGATTTTGGCGAAAAAGTTTATCACGTTCCCGTGACCCCTGAAAATGGCCCCAAAATCCCAAAAATGGTTTTCTGCAAAAAATTTTGCCCAAAAAAGTAATTAGAAATTTTTTTTTCAGAAAAAAAGAAATCCCCAAATTTTAAAAATGGTCCTTACCTTTTTTTTTTAAATCCAATATTTTTGCAAAAACTAAAAATCCCAAAAAAAACCAAAAAGTCAAACGGCTAAAAAAGAGAGGGTAAAAATTTTTTTTTCAAACCAAAAAAAATGATGAAGGAAATTTTCTAGGATTTTAAAAATTTGCAAAGGTCCCTTAGAAAAGAAATGTAAATAACAAACCTTTTTCAAAAAATAACAATAAATTTGGATTTTTAAAATATTGAAAAAAAACTTTTATATTTTTAATATTTGAAAAATCAAAATGGACCCAAACCAACCAATAATAGGATGGGTTTTTTTTTCTGATGTTTGAATAATTAAAATATGACATTATTGCCCGAGTAATGGAACAATTCGTCCGCCGGTTTTTTAAATGAATTCATGAAGATACCGGCATTTTAGCGGTAAAGCGGAAACTTAAATGGGGGGACTCTTGGGTCCCGTTATCACGAAAACTATCGATTTTCGAAAAAATTTCAAAAAAATTTTTAGATTAAAAGGCGATCTTCATTTTTGTCTAAAAAAAATTCTCCCAAACCCCTATTTTGGCAGATATTAGCGCAAAAACATTTTTTTACCTGTTAATGTTGATAAACTTTTTTTTGCCCAAAACATCCCCGAAATAAGAATTGCGCCCCGGAAAAATATACAGATTTATTTACCCCCGGGAAAAAGTTTTTTCCAAAAATTCATTTAATTAAACCGTAAAGAACGTCGAAAAAGTAAATCAACATCAAAAATCGTAGCAAAAATACAGGATATTGTTTTGAAGATTGTCGATTAACCAAGAGAAATTTAGAAAAATATTTATTTAATTAGGCAATGTAAGAAGTAGTAAGAACCCAGTACCTCGGCTTTAAGCGACTTAGGTTTCCCCAAATAGAAAAAGGAAAACCAAAAAATTTTTTTCCCTTTTTTCGTTTCTTTATCCCTAGAGTGTCTCCACTGTAACACCTGCTGTCTTAGGAGTTTTTGCTTCCCTTCCAAAACTTTAGTTCTTTAAGTCTCGTTTACTACCCCTTACTTTAATTAAGACACCCAAATACACTATCCCAAGATAAAAATAAAACTAATAAAAATACTTTTAATTGTCAAAATAAAGTGCATTTGGCGTAAGATTACGTAGTTTTTTTTTGCGGTAATTTTGATACAACCATCTGTTTATAGAAACACTCAGAAACAACGTCCTTAACATGTACATTGGTAAATGTGTTTTACCCTGTACGAAAAAAAATTTTTTTAGTAAAAAGAAAATTTTGTTTTTTTCCTATTTAATACAGCAAACTTTTTTAAAAATGTAAAAAAAAAAAAACCCCCCAATATAAATTTTCCTATACAATGCATGCTTAACGGATATTGGTTTAGCCTTTAAAATCCAATAACCCACCA